>CAUYQG010060328.1:0-32308 GCA_963574415.1 Tarsius wallacei | reverse complement strand
GCTTCCAGGTTCTTGCTATTGTGAACAATGCTGCGATAAACATACGTGTGCAGGTATCTTTTTTATAGAGTGATTTGAGTTCTTCAGGGTATATTCCCAGTAGGGGGATTGCGGGATCATATGGGAGGTTGATATTTAGAGATTTTAGGAATCGCCTCACTGCTTTCCACAGAGGTTGCACTAGTTTACACTCCCACCAACAGTGTAGAAGTGTTCCCTTTTCGTCACACCCTCTCCAGCAACTGTCATTTTTTGAGTTATTGATAATTGCCATTCTGACTGGAGTTAGGTGGTATCTCAGAGTGGTTTTGATTTGCATCTCCCTGATGATTAGTGAGGCTTAACATCTTGGATCTACAAGGAACTCAAACGTGCTGAAAAGAAAAAAAGCAAACAACCCCATTATAAAATGGGCAAAAGATATGAACAGACACTTCTCAAAGGAAGACATCCAAGCAGCCAACAGACACATGAAGAAATGTTCAACCTCACTAATCATCAGGGAGATGCAAATCAAAACCACTGTGATACCACCTAACTCCAGTCAGAATGGCAATTATCAATAACTCAAAAAATAACAGTTGCTGGAGAGGGTGTGGCGGAAAGGGGACACTTCTACACTGTTAGTGGGAGTGTAAACTAGTGCAACCTCTGTGGAAAGCAGTGTGGCGATTCCTAAAAGCTCTAAACACCAACCTCCCATATGACCCCGCGATCCCCCTACTGGGAATTTACCCTGAAGAACTCAAATAACTTTATAAAAAAGATACCTGCACACGTATGTTTATCGCAGCATTGTTCACAATAGCAAGAACCTGGAAGCAACCATGCTGTCCATCAAAAGAGGACTGGATTTAAAAAATGTGGTACATATATACAATGGAATACTATGCAGCCATAAAAAAGAACGAAATCATGAATTTCGCAGCAACCTGCATGGAACTGGAATCTATAATACTGAGTGACCTTTCACAGAAACAAAAAACTGAGTATCACATGTTCTCACTCATATAGTAGACGTTGATCATCCAACGTATTACCACAAGAAAATGACTGACAGTGGTGGGAAACTATGGGGGGGGATAGGGGAAGGGATTAATGGTAGTAAATACCTTTCTGGGGATGGGGGGACACTTCTTATCAACAAGGGTGCCTGAACAAGGCAAATTTGTGTACCTAACCCTTAACTGTACCCCACAATATCACAATAAAAAATATTGAATAATCAAAAAAAAAAAAACATTTTTATGTAACTGTGAAGAGTCAAATAGATCCCAAACAATCTTTATAAAGAATGGATTTAAAGAACCAAGTTAACTGGCAATTTTTATTATAAAAATATAATAATTAAAATGGCATGGTTTGATGTAAGTAAACACAAGCAAAATAGAATGAAATAGAGAGTACAGACGGAGAACTCCAACTACATGGATATTTGACTTATAAAAAAGTGGCGCTGCAAGAAAGTAGAAAAAAAACTCAAAAATAAATTATTTTTGTTTAACTAGATATCCATATAGAAAAAAGAATAAATCTTAAATCTTACTTCACAGCATAATAAAAAAAAAGCTCCCACTTGATTGTAGAATTAAATATGAAAAGTAAAATACTAAAACATTTTTAAATTCACATAAAAAGAATATCTTTATAACTTCATGTTTGGAAAAAATGTCTGTGTTAGAAAAGAAGAAAGTATGAAAATAATGAGCCAAAAAAATCCAAATTAAGAAATAAGGACAACCTGAAAAATAAATTCAAAGATAGCAAAAAAGAAAATACATAAGAACCAAAAATTAATAATTGTTTAAAAGATACATTGGAGATGACCAAGTTCAAAAGTTGATTCTTTTTAAAACTAAAGAAAATAGATAAGCTCTTAGCATTAATGATCAAGAAAAAATAGATAAGGGAGATGAAGAGGGATCCATCAAAGAATATTAGAAACGGAAGAAATCTATGAATACAGATGCAGTAAAGATTAAAAAGATATATGAAAACATACCAAAAGCAAAATTTTGCCAACAAGTTTAAAGACTTCAATGAATAAAATATTTCCCTTAAAAAAAAAAAGAAATGAATTGCAAACTGCAACACAAGAAGTTCTAGGCAAAGAATGTTTTCTTGATAAGTTCCTCCACATATTCAAAAGTCATATAAATTCTGTCTCATAATCAAGAAATAAATAATTCAAAAATTTGATAAGCCTTATTGTAAAAATATTAAGAGATGTGATAATTCTCAGATAACATTATGTGTCTAATTTATCCTTGGTAACAAAATCAAAGATAAAATGAGAAAGGACTATTATAGGTCAAGCTTACTCCTGAATAAAAACACAAAAATTCCAAACAAAACATTAGCAAATAAAGTGCAGATGCGTTTTTATACCCTTAATTTTTTTACAGCATATCTAAGAAGGTTTAGTATATAAATATAAAATTGATATCATTATCAGAAAGTGTAATTTTTCAAAATCACGTTGTAAAAGAGGAAAACCACATGATCATCTAAATATATGCAAAAGGCATTCTAAGAATATCATGACAGAGATTGCTAGGGATTTTTGGCGTTTTACACTCCTCTTATTCCATCTCAGAACTAGATGACCTCTGGAGCTTCTACTGCAGCTAATTGTGACCGTGTGGCAGAATTTTGTCCATTACAATGTAAGAGGTAGAAAGAGATGTACAATTTCCAGACCTGGACCATGAAAATCTGCCTGCTAAATTGACTGGACTCAGGATTAAGATCTAAAATACAGAAGTCACTGAAAGGCTATGTGTGGCAAAATACACACCGTCGCAACTAGCAACCAATACTGGCTGTGGAAAGAGCAAGAAATGTTTTGAAAAATTACATTTTGAAGTTTTTGTTTTTTTTTTTTAGCAGCTAAGTTTATTCTGACATATATTTGATAAAGGGTATCTACCAACAGTTCACAATGCACTTCCCACAATTTATAAATATTAGAAGTCATAGTCTGGGCAGTAAAACAGAACTGAAAATTAGAAACCATAAAAAAGAGGTATGAATATTAGAAAGGAAGGTGCAACATTAGTCGTAGTCATTAGTAGTCATAGAATACATGATTCTTCACATAGTAAATCCAATTAACATTATCAACAAGTAAGCAGAATACCAAAGAAGACATATACAAGGATACGAAAAGATTTTCAACATTACTAATTATCAGGCAAGTGCAAACCAAAATCACAATGAGGTATTGTCTCACAACTATTGGAACTGCTATCGTCAACACTATAAAAGACTATATTGGTGAGCATGTGGAAAATCTGGCAACCTTGTACACTGTTGATGTGACAGCAGAAAGGTGCGGTCACTACTGAAAACAGTATAAAGGGTCCTCAAAAAGTTAAAAATAGAACTACTATATGATCCAGCAACCCAGTTCTGGATATTTATTGAAAAGAATTGCAGTCAGAATCTAAAAGTGACATTAGTATTCGCATGTCCATTGAAACATTATTTACAATAATCAAAAATTAATATCAACCCAAATGTCCACCCACAGATAAATGGATAAAGAAAATGTGGTAGATACAAGCAATGAACTGTTAGTCTCAAAAATGAAGAATATTCCAAAATACATATATGGCAACATGGTTGAACTTTAAGGATATTATGCTAAGTGAAATAAGCCCATTAAGGAAAGACAAATATTGCATGATGCTACTATATGAACTATTTTTAAAAGTCAGATTAAATATAATCCAAGACTAGACTGGTGGATGCCTGGAGCAGTCAACGCAGAATTACTAATTAACAGACAAAGTTTCAGTCAGGAAAAATGAGTAAGTCGAAGAGATTCATTGTAAAACATTGGGCCTATAGTTAATAACACTGTATCAAGTACTTCAAAATGTGTTAAGGGAATAGATAGCATGTTAAGTGTTCTTAGCACAATAAAATTAAATTTAAAAAATAATCAGAATAAATATAGTTTAAACAATTTTTCCAGATGCAAGGTCAATATAGAAAAATTTATTTCATTTGTACATGTCAACAACTAACTTCTCAAAATGGTATTTTTTTTAAAAAAAGGATACCATATATAGTAGCAAGAAAATATAAGAAACTTTGGAATAAATGCAAAAATGATGTGGATGTCTCAAAAGTTTTAAAAACTCATTTCAATCTATTTTAAAAGTTTACGCAAATATGCAAATATGCTATTTTATTGGTTGTGAAATCTCAATATTGCAAAAATGCCAGTTTTGGGCTAATTATCTATGGAATCAAAGCAATCTTTTTAAAAAACAAACTATTTTAACCTGGTTTTAATGAAATTTGGAAACCAAATTAAAATAGCCAAAATCTAAGTTTATATGGAAGATAAAAGAGTCTAAATAACTGATATATTCATCAAAAAACGCAGACATGAGAATTACTTAAAACACTATCTCTGTTTTCCTTCTCCTTCTCCTCTCTCTTCATCTTCCTTTCATCTCCCTTCTTCTTTTTTTCATTCTTTTCCTTTTTCTTATCTCATTTTGCTATCAGGGGGCATACATACGCTCCCACTGCATGAACAAATTGTAAGGTGGTAGGAAGTGGGTTCCAGGGGACCAACAAACCTGTCAGTGGATACTGTGATCTGCAGATAGTTTCTGAACCACAGCTCGCCCTATCACACCTTAATCAAATCTCAAAACTGCAAAAAGTACAGGCCCTCGTCCCAAGTAAGACTTCAAAATTGAATAAATCCAGAGGATCTACTTAAGGAAGAATAAGGGATTGAACAAACAGAAGTAAAACCTATCCCCAATCATGGAGCAACAGAATTAAAGAAGGGGGAAAATGGGGAAGGAAAACCATTACAAATGAAGAAGAATCAAAGGAAGAACACAGTTCCTATACAGACCACTAAGAAGAAAACACCTAAAAATACAGACTTCAGAACTCAAACAATGAAGAGCCCCTAGAATGACTGGTCTCAAACCACAAACCCAGATATCAAGCTATTAATAGAGAGAATAAATAGAAATGAGGAGAGACAAGAGGAAAGAATGAGGGAGTTGGTAACTGAGATCATGGCAATAAAGTATACAGTAAATAAAATAAATAACAAACTGACAAGCATGAAAAGCAGAATTAACCTGGCAGAAGAAAGAATCTCAGAGCTTGAGAACCAAAATATGAAACTAATGCAAACAGTTTAAAACATAGAAAAGAAGCTTAAAAAGATGGAGCAAAGCTCTCAAGAGATGTACAATTATATCAAGAGTCTGAACTTATGATTGATTGGCATTCCTGAGGCAGATAAAGAAACAGAAATCACTCTGGAACAAACATTCCATGAACTTATCCAAAAAAGCTTCCCTCATCTCATCAGAGAAAGGGCCATTCAAACACAAGAGATTCAGAGAACCCCTGCAAGACTCAAATGAGAAGACTAACTCATAGATACACAGTAATTCACTTAAACAAAGTAGGCATGAAAGAAAAAAATCCTAAGGGCAGCAAGAAAGAAAGGTCAGACTACCTACTGGAAAGACAAATTAGAATAGCAACAGACTTACCTACAGAAACACTTCAGTCTAAAAGAGACTAGAGTCTAATCTTTACAGTGCTCAAAGATAAACAATTCCAAACAAGAATTTGCTACCCAGCTAAGCTAAACTTCATTAGTGATGGAGAATTCAAATCCTTCTGGACATTCAATCCCTAAGAGTTTATACCACTTCCAGAGCAACTCTAAACAAATACTTAAGAAAGTATTAAACACAGAAGAAAGAAAGAAAAAAAAGAACAACCATGCTCTTCCCAAAAATGCAAGAAAAAGATTGAAAACCCACACATATGTCATCCCAAAATTAAAAGAAAACCAACGAACAAGTAAACAAGAAACAACACCAACAAAACTCATAAGAACCTTTTAGTAGGAATTAACCTCTCACATCTCAATAATTAGTCTGAATATGAATGTACTAAATGCACCACTGAAAAGACACAGAATGCCAAACTGGATTAGAAAACATGATGCAACCATATGCTGTCTCCAGGAGACTCATCTCACCAAAATAGAAACTCACAGAATCTAAGTAAGAGGATGAAAAACAAATTTTCAGGCGAACAGAACACAAATGAAAGCAGGAGTTGCAATCTTAATATCAGACAAAATATCCTTTACTATCAAAATTTAAAAATATACAGGTCACTACATAATGATAAAAGGTTAAATCCATCAATAAGAAATATCCATCCTAAACATGCATTCACCCAACATAGGAGCACCAACCTTAAAAAGCAGCTACTAGGTAAACTACAAAAATATACTGACTCTAACACTATCATAGCTGGGGAATTAAATACCACTAACAACCCTAGATAAATCATTGAGGCAAAAAATTAAAAAGGAGATTCAGAACCTCAACTGGACACTTGACCAAATGGACTTAATAGATACCTACGGAACACCCCACCCAACAACCACAGAATAAGCATTCTACTCATCACATGGAATGTACTTCTCAGTCAAAAACCAAGCATAAACAAGTTTCATAAGATCAAGATACTGCCATGCAACTTCTCAGACCACAGTGAAATAATAATGAATATCAACACCAATAAAGTTACCTCTAAATCAACAAAGACATGGACACTAAACAACATGATGCTGAACAACTCCAGGGTCAGCAGGGAAATCAAAGCAGAAATTAAAAGATTTCTGGAAACAAATGAAAATAAAGACACATCTTACCAAAACTTCTGGGGTGCCATGAAAGCAATACTGAGACAGGAATTCATTTCTTTATGAACATACATCAAGAAGATGGAAAGATCACAGGTTAACAGCCTAACAAATCACCTAGGGGAGCTGGAAAGATAAGACCACCAAAATCCTACCTAAAGTGGAAGACTCCAGATCACCAAAGTAAAAGCCCAAATATAGGACACAGAAGACAAACATGTCATAGAAAAAATCAACAAAACAAAAAGCTGGTTCTTTGAAAGGATAAACAAGATTGATGGATCCATAGCCAGATTGACCAAGAAAAAGAGAAAAAAAACCCAACTAAACACAATCAGAAGTGCAAAAGACCAAATCACAACAGACCATGAATACAAAAAAAATTATCAGAGATTGCTATGCATACCTGTGTGTAAACAAACTCGAAAACCTAAATGAAATGGAGAACTTTCTGACATCACACAACTTCCAAAGGTTGAAACAAGAAGAAATTGAGACATTAAATAAACCTATAACAACCCAGGAAATCAAATCCATCATAAGAAAACTATACACACACACACACACACACACACACACACACACACAGCCCTGAACCAGATGACTTTTCAGCAGAGTTCTACAAAACATATAAGGAGGAGCTGATACCAATCCTATTGAAAGTATTTCAAGCAATTGAGAAAGATGGAACTCTCCCAAGAACATGTTATGAAGGTCACATCACACTGGTAACCAAACCAGGTAATAAAGATCCAACAAAGAAAGAGAGCTACTGGTCAATATTCCTGATAAACACAGATGCAAAAATACTCAACAACATTCTAGAAAATAAGATTCAAAAACACTTCTCAAAAATCTTCCACCATGAACAAGTAGGCTTCATCCTAAGATTCAGGGCTGGTTCAAAACCCACAAGACCATAAATGCAATTAAATACATCAACAGATGTGAAAAGAGAAATCATGTGATTATACCACTAGATACTGAAAAAGCTTTCCATAAATCCAGCATCCCTTCTTAATAAAAACCATTGAACTCCTAGGCATAGAGAGAACAAACCTCAAAATGGTAAGAGTCATCTACAATAAACCCACAGCCAACATATTGTTAAATGGACAAAAATTGGAAATATTTCCCCCGAAAACTAGAACAAGACAAGGCTTTCCACTTTCACACCTCCTGTTCGACATAGTGTTGAAAGTCCTAGCTAGAGCAATCAGACAAGTGAAGGAAATCAGAGGAATCCAAATAGAAAAAGTAGAAATCAAGTTATCCCTCTTTGCTGATGATATGATTCTATACCTTGAAAATCCAAGAGAATCTGTCAAAAATCTGCTTTCACTGATAAAGAACTTTGGCAAAATCTCAGGGTTCAAAATCAATGTGCAAAAGACAGTCACATTCTTATACACCAACAACAAACAGGCAGAGAACCAAATAAAATGCACAATCCCTTTCATGATAGCAACAAAAATAATGAAATGCCTCAACATCTTCCTCAAGAGAAGTGAAAGCCCTTTACAATTAAAACCATAAAACACTGCTCAAAAAAGTAAAAAATGACATGAACCAATGGAAAAATATTCCATGCTCATAGATCGGAAGAATCAACATTGTTAAGATGTCCATCCTACCCCAGGCAATCTACAAATTTAGTGCCATATCCATTAAATTACCAGCATCAATCTTCTCAGACCTGAAAATGACAATACAAAAATTCATATGGAAACATAAACGACCATGAATAGCCAAAACAATCCTCAACAAAAGAAACAAAGCAGGAAGTATCACACTTCCATACTTTAAACTTTACTATAAGGCTACAATAATCAATACAGTCTGGTATTGGTACAAGAGTAGGCATATAGACCAATGGAACAGAATAGAGATTCCGGAAGCAAAATCTCAATTTCTCAGCCAATTCATCTTTGACAAAGCCTCCACTAACAACCACTGGGAGAGGAGAATTTATTCAGTAAATTGTGCTGGGAAAACTGGCTGACCATATGCAAAAGATTGAAACAAGACCCTTACCTATCATCATACATAAAAATCCGGGCTCAGTGGCTCAGCCTGTAATCCCGCGCTTTGGGAGGCTCAGGTGAGTGGATTGCCTGAGCCCGTGGATTCAAGACCCGCCTGGGTAACTTGGCAAGACCTCATCTTGCCAATAAATTTTTAAAAAAATTAGCCGGGCGTGGTAACGCGTGCCTGTCGTTCCAGCTACTCGGAAGGCTGAGGCGGAAGGATCGCTGGAGCCCAGCAGGGGTCGAGGCTGCGGTGACCGGGAGGGGCCACGGCACTCCAGTCTGGGCGACAGAGTGAGACTCCAACTCAAAAACAAACAAACAAAAAAAATCAACTTTAAATGGATCAAAGACCTAAACGTAAAAGCTCAAATTATAACAACCTTAGAAAACACAGAAGACACCCCTATGGAAATTGAAACTAGTAGCCAATTGCTAATTAAAATCCCAAATGCCCATGCTATAAGAGATAAGATAGACAAGTGGGACCTCATCAAACTGAAAAGCCTCTGCAAAGCAAAATAAGCCATTAAGAAAGCAGGGAGACAGCTACAGAATGGGAAAAAAACATTTGCCAACTATGTATCTGACAAAGGTCTAACATCTAGGATCTAAAAGGAACTCAAATGTGCTGAAAAGAAAAACAAACAGTCCTTTTGAAAAGTGGGCAAAATACATGAATAGATACTTCTCAAAAGAAAACATATGAGCAGACAGCAGTTACTTGAAAAAATGCTCAGCCTCACTAATCATCAGAGAAATGCAAATTAAAACCACACTGAGATACCCTCTAACTCCAGTCAGAAGGGCCATCATCAATAACTCAAAAAACAACAGATGCTGTAGAGGATGCAGAGGAAAGGGAACACTTCTACACTGTTGGTGGGATTAATAAGTAGTCCAATTTCTGTGGAAAATGGTGTGGCAATTCCTAAAAGATCTAAAAATTGACCTTCAGTACAATCCAACAATCCCCATTCTAGGAATATACCCGGGGGAACTCAAATCACTCTATGAAAAAGATACCTGCACATGCATGTTTATTGCAGCATTATTCACAATAGCAAAAACATGGAACCAACTGTGCTGCCCATCAAAAGTGGACTGGATTAAAAGAAAAGTAGAACATATGCACAACGAAATATTACACAGCCATAAGTAAGGATAAAATTATAAAATTTGCAGCAACTTGGATGGAGTTAGAGTTTCTAATACTCAGTGCTCTATCACAGAAACAAGGAACTGAGTACCACATGTTCTCACTCATAAGTGGATCCTGTGCAATTATCATAATGCTATAAGAAAGGGATTGGCAGTAGTGGAACGCTACCAGGGGAGGGAGGGCACACTTCATCAATAAAGGTACCTGATCTCAAACCAGATGGAGTGGGGACCAAAGTGAGGCCCAAACTTGACCTGTACAATGAAAATTTGTATACCTAACCCTGAATTGTATCCTACATCTTTAAAATGAAAAAAGAAAGATCAAAAAAAGAAAACACCATGATCGCTTCACTTTAAACCTTTGCTACTGAAAAAATGTGGAAGTTACATAGAGAGAGACTACCAATCAGTGAAACAGAATAGACATCAGAAAGAGTAACATGCATATGTAAATAGAACCAAAGATGGAGATCTTTAGGAACAGTATAGAAACATCTTATTTCCATACTAAAAATATGCTAATGATTTCTTTATACTACACATATACACCCATGTACATACACACCCATGTACATACACACAAATTCTAAACATAAAAAAGTCTTCAAATTGAAAAGAAAAACATAAAACCTGAAAACTTTTAGAAGGAAATCTAAAACAGTTTGAAGCTTGTGCTTACAAAGCAAAAATCACAATGGAAGAGTTTGATACCTTCAACTATATAAAATATGAGACATTCTGTTTATCAAAAGACTTAAAAGTGAAAGTGTAAAGGAGCCACCCCGGTAGAAGATATTTTGAACACGTACGAATAGCAAAGAATGAGTGTTTAGGCCTTTAAAATATTCTATGAATTAATTGAGAGTCAACTTAATTAAAAAAGGACAGAAGATGTGAACAAAGATTTTTACAGAGGAGAAAACATGAATAAAGATATATATGTAAATGGTCTAGTTATTATTCATCAGGAAAATGTCAATTAAGAAAGCAATAATTGTAAGCTTTTTCTATTTGGCAAATAGTTAAAAGACTGCCAAAGGATATGAAGAAAAAAAAACTCTCATTCACTTCTGGAAAAAATGCAAATTTGGAACAAATGATCTAAAAACAATTTAATATTACTTAATAAAGTTTAGCATACACATCACTGTAACACAATCAGACACACTCACAGCCTATAATAGCATGTCATGTAATGAAACACATACATACCACACATGAAACTGAAAACGACCTAACATTTATTAAAGGTAGCTGAATAAATACTTTGTGATTACTCAAGAAGTAGAATATCCCTATTCTAACTGTGACAGTGGATGACCCGCAGCTACATATGTCTACAGAGCCAATCTCCACAACGTTACATTAAGCCAAAAAAAAAAAAAGGCAAAACAGTGAAGAACACATACAACTTGTTCCATTTATTTACATTTCAAAAAGGCAAAACTAAGAAATACACACTTTATAAATACATATGTGTGAAAACTGCAAGGAAAATTAAAGATGTGGAAAACAAAAGTAAGGTCAGTGGTTTCCTCTGGAAAGGATACAACAGGATGGGACGTGGGGGAGGTGAGTTGGATTCCCCAAAAATACTGGAAAGAAGGTTCATATTAATAATTATTTCTTTAATTATGCCTAGTCCCTGTATGTAGCTTTTATATGGCATATTTTATTATGAAAAATATCAATGCAAATAAAAGCCCAAAGTGCATGGAACAAAAGCATTGCTCAATTGATATCACCAGGATTTTTCTCTCTTTAAGTATGTGGAAGTTCTAATTTTATTTATAAGTGAAACTTATAAATTTCGCAAATTTAAACCAAAAAAAAAAATTAAAGATTTTCTGGGCAAGATTTTATTTCATTTTACTGTAACTTATATTTGTTTGATGTATATCTGAAAACGGCAAACAAGAGTTGCAAAAGAATACTTTAGGCTCGCACTGACATTCAATAAGGTATATTTCCTGAATTCTTCTAAACAAGCATTGTTAAGCCTCAGTTTTTGACAGGCACTATATAGAAGATTGCTGAGTTCCTATGTTATTTTCAAGTAGACTGTAATTATTGTACATTCAAATGTTTCCAGTCTGCTTAAAATATTCTTACAAACCCTCACCTTTCAGAGGTGCATTAAATAAGGCCAGTCCCTCAATGTGGCCCAGGAGGGAAGTATTACCAGTGTTTGTGTGATTCTTTTCAGATTGTACATATTGGAAATGTTACGGCAACCACTCCAGCAGTGAATGCCAGAGCTGGGCTAGCCCTACAGTTTATTGATTTACTTAATTTCTTTTATGTCCAAAGGCCCCTGTCTCATCTCCTGCTCTTTGTATTCTTTAGAAACACAGTTATGCCCTGTGCACGTCGCTGCTTTTTGTGCCTGTTATTTCCTTTCTTGGAAATTCCCTCCCCTGATGTTTCATCTGGCTAATTCATTTATTCTTTTAAACTTGCTCTGGCATCTCTTCCTCCAGAAAGCTTTCTTCAGTTCCCCTAAGGATAGATCCATGGTCCTCAAAGTGGTGTCTCCGCACCAGCAGCAATACGATCTGACATTTGTTAGAAAAGCAAATCCTTGCACCCAACCCCAGACCTACCAAATCAGGAACTCTGGGAGCAGATCTAGCAGTGTGTGTATTAGTCAGCCCTTTGAATGATTCTCATGTACACTAAAGTTTGAGAATTACTGGGTTAGGGAAAATGACTCTTCTCTGAGTCTCCGGGTGACTAGTCGCTACCCTCCTGTCACTATGTATTCACCACGCTATGTTAAAACTCCAAGTTTGCCTGTCTGTCTCTCTATATGAGACTTACAGGTACAGACAGTGTCCTATTCACCTCTATCTGACCCATGAGAAACACTTGAGAGATGTTCATTAAACGAAGAGCTAAAATATTTTAAAGATAATAGAGGTCCAAAGAAGACAAACCAGTATTTTAGGGGCCTGGGACCCATTCTCTTACCAGAACTCCAATTTCCATAGCCTCTCTCTCTCAAAGTGATGAGTCCTCTTAGGAAAACATTCTTATTTGAACAGAAAAATAAAATAAAATAAAAAGCAAAATGTGTGTGGATATTGTTCTAATACGTGGCCTGACAATTTCTTGGCTATAAATGTAGCAGAAGAGGGATAATTCCAAATTAAAGGCGCCATTCTAGTTAAAGGCTTTGATGATGTCTGAGGGTACGGAAAGAAGTTCAAATTCTATCTTTTTCTTCTGTCAATTCTGAAGCTATAAAGATCTGTGGATCACAAATCTTACAGCAAGGAAATCTCTGCACTGAAAACTAGAAGCGGGGATGAAGTGGAACATTATATAAATCTGGAGGTTGTTCAAATCATGGTGGATAATGGTTAAAACTAGCCAACTAGCTTGAAATCAGGAGGATGCATGTGTGTAAATTGTGGCAAGGCAATGAGTCTGTCTGGACAAGCTAACCTGAATCAGAATCATTCTAGAAATCAACACAAAGTTCATCAGTAGGTGTGAAGATACTAGTTTGGGGCCCTTCCATAATTGTTAAAACATGAGGTTTTTTTGGAAAGCAGAAACCTTGCCTGTATTAAAGGTTTCATGGGCAGGAAGTAAAAACAAGTAAGAAAGTGCAACTGATGGAGGTTTGGGTGAGAGACACAAAGAAGCTCAAGTCAGGAGGTGAGAGGATGATTAAAGAAAAACAAAAGGCCAGGGACGGATACTGATACCTCCAAGTGTTAATCCCAAAGCAGAAGGTAAGTGTAGTGTGTTGCAATATTGAAATAGTATCTCCTCAACAAGTCTGTTGAGATTGACACACTCTGAAACCAGATTCTGATGCTGTCCATTGAAACATAAACTCGTTAAAGACAAGGATTGCTTTTTATGTCTAATTTTGAAATACATGTTCTTCATTCAGCAAATATTTATGAGCACCTATTGTGTACCAGGTGCTGTGGTAGACACTGAAGTTAATAAAACCAGGTTGGAAATATACTCTACCCTGAAAAAGATTGCAGATAAATAGATAGAAAGAGGGGTCCAGGCTTAGTTCATCATTACATGTGTTCACACTTTACCTCATGACGCCGCTAAGGCTTTACACACTAAGGCCTCGTCCTCTCCTGCCTGTGCCAGTGTTTCTCAGACTTGATTAGATTACAGTAAACCTGGGGTTCACAACATTTTAGACAAAGCATCACATAATGTTATTTTTTTCCTTAAAAGTACATTTTTACACTAATTCAAATAGCACCTCACATTAGCCTTTCATTCAACTAAAATTTATTGAAAGCGTATTATGTTCCAGGCCCTGTGCCAAGCACCAGAGATATGATGACAATCAAGACGGGCGCAGCTCCTGCTTCAAGTCTCATGCAAGTCCATTCCATATAGACAAATGGCAAGTCATGAACAAACTGGAAGTAGAGAGGAAAGAGGAGGAAGGCCTGTTTAAGGCGTGGGAAGAATGAGTGACTCAGAAGAACTTCAGCTAAGAGGTGATGGATGAATTGAGTTGTAGAGAATGAGTCGTGCTTACCAGCAGACAACGGGGGCAGGGTTTAGCATGGGGAATTGTTCTTGTGCTGGGAGAAAGCGTCCCATCGAGAAATGAGAGAAAAGCACCTCTAGACAAAGGTGGCAAGTATGACTGGAAGATATGATGGTTGCTAGACAGCAACAGTCAGTGAGAGCAACAATGAAAAAGAGGCCAACTGAAAAGGCCTCTTGTATTCCATGCCAGGAGTTTGATATTTATCTAGCAGGCAGGCAAATGACAGCCATGGAAGGGCCTAACAGAGAAGTGACTTAATTTGTTTGGGTTTTGGATACATAACTCAAGTGTTAGAGGTCTTGTGTGATGGAGTTCCGAAGGTAGGCATTATTAATCAGAGACCGGAGAGTGAGTGATACAGGGTAAAGCAAGATGTTATTAGAGCTTCTGGGGGACTTTGGTGGCACAACATAGCTCCAATCTTACTTTTCTCTGTCCTCAGATAAAGACAGCCACTTAGGAGTAGGTACACTCCTTGACCTTGGTTGATTTTCTGAGAGCATCCTGATGGACTGAGGTGATATCACAGCCCAGGAGAATAATAAATGGAGGACCGTCTGATCATGTGCGATGCTGCTTTAAATGGTTGAAAGGCAGACGTGTGTCTCTACACCTCCTTTGTACCTCTTTCTGTCCTGACGCAGAATGTATTTATTTCCCTATTTATCGCTTGCCCGTGTTTTATACATGTTCACAGCACTTCTTATTTAACTGTGTCTATGATTCCTTCCACCTTACTGACAAGCACAAGGCCCTTCAGCTTTCCCTGTTTGCAGTGCCAGCAGGTAGCCAGTCAGTCTCCCACTTAATATGTTGAAGGCTACAAAATCTTGACAAAGCTCTTGTGCTATCAACCTCTCAAAACCAACTTTACAACTCCCAAAAGATATAGCAATTTAAAAAATACTTGCAAAAGATACCTGTATTCAAACAGTAAAGAAATGGCAGTCCGTCTCAGTGGCTCAGCCTGTAATCCCGCGCTTTGGGAGGCCAAGGTGAGTGGATTGCCTGAGCCCGCGGGTTCGAGACCCGCCTGGGCAACTTGGCGAGACCTCATCTCTACAAGAAATCAAAAATTAGCCTGGCATGGTAGTTCCAGCTACTTGGAAGGCTGAGGCGGAAGGATTGCCGGAGCCCAGCAGGTCAAGGCTGCGGTGGCCAGGGAGCGGCCACTGCACTCCAGCCTGGGTGACAGAGTGAGACTCCAACTCAAAAAAAAAAAAAAAAGAAAAGAAATGGCACTTCATCTTTAGGTTCTTCTCTAAGAGAATTTTGAAATATTTTTATTTGAAAAAACTACATCTCTGATGATAAGGGAAGAAGAAAAAAAAGAAGGGCTAAGAAAAAGAGAGAGAAAGGAAAACATTTTCTCCTTAGAGAGACAGAAATAAATGTTTGCTAACTCATCTATTCTTTTTCTGGAAAATATAATATAGTGATTATATAAA
Organism: Tarsius wallacei; assembly: GCA_963574415.1. Taxonomy (NCBI): domain Eukaryota; kingdom Metazoa; phylum Chordata; class Mammalia; order Primates; family Tarsiidae; genus Tarsius; species Tarsius wallacei. The sequence goes on along the minus strand of CAUYQG010060328.1, from coordinate 16,417 downwards.
ATAATGAAATCAGTTTCCTGAGTTCTACATTCAAATTTCAAATATTAATGAGAGGTTGTTAGGAAATTCTCAAATTACTGAGTATAAAAATAGAAGAGTAGCCTAGGTCTATTTTATTTTATTTTGTCATAGACATGTGGGGTATAAGTAAGGATTAACTACTCAAGTAGGCTGTATGCAGGTGAAGTTTGGGCCTCCAACTGGCCCTCACTTCCCCTGATTTGAGACCAGGAAAGTTTTGTGTTATTACAAGTTCCTCCCCTGCTCCCTACCCTGGCAGTGCCCACCACAGATCCCTCCTTTATGCTAATGTAATTAATGTTCAGGTCCCGCTTATGTGATATTCAGTTCTTTGTTTCTATCATAGATCACTAAGTGTGATTGTCTCAAACTCCATCCAGGTTGCTGTGAAGTCCATGATTTTGTTCCTCTTTATGGCTGCATAATACTCTACCATGTATATGTACCACAACTATAAACAAATAAACAGGAAAAGTAAATAAATGAGACCAGACCCGGCTGTAAAACCTTAAATTTTGATAAACGAAACCACAATTCTCAAAATGGAAGTCAGCACGGTGGAACTGGCTACCTGGAAAAACCCATTCCTTTCCCTCCCTTGTGTTTATTGTTTTGTTAGGTCTTTTTTAGACACCAGTCATATTTTTAAGGATCTCTTTTTTATATCTTATTCCAACTGTTCCTGAATTGAGGATGACAAGTTGGGAAGTAACAGAGGATTCTGGCAATGGGCCTAAGTACAGAAGTGTGTTTGTTTTTGTTTTAAACAATAACTACCTAAGAGGCAGGAGGATAGTGAGAGGCCTAATAGAATTATATCGTACAAGATTGTGTGTGTTTGTGTGTGTGTGCGTGTGTGTGTGTTTGTGTATTATACTTTATTTTATTTTAAGGATGTGGGGTACAAGTCAGGATTAAACGCATACATAATCTATGCGCAGGTGAAGTTTGGGCCTCCAACTGGTCTTTGCTCCTCTGGCTTAAAATCAGGCACTCTTTATGTTGTTACGTGCCACTCCCCTCCTCCCTCCCCAGGAAGTGTCCCTTGACTGCCAATCCCTTCCTTCTGCCATTGGGAGCAACGTTCGAGTCCCAGTTATGTGACATTCGGTTCTTTGTTCCTGTGATAGATGGCTAAGAATGGTTGTCTGTCATTCCATCCAATTTGCTGCAAAGTCCATGATTTTGTTCTCTATGGCTGCATAGTATTCCATCGTGTATATGTACCACATTTTCTTGATCCAGTCTATTTTCAATGTTGGGTTGGTTCCATGTTTTGCTGTTTTATGTTTTTGAACAGCTTTTCTTCTGTATATTTAAGGAAAGCAACATCACTTTACAAGACACATATAGATGCTTTTTTACATATAGTAAAACGGGTACTATAGTGAAGCAGAGTAGCAATCATCATCTCACATAGCTCCCTTTTTTTTGTTTCTTTTTGTTTGCTTCGGTGGCAAGAGCAGCTAAAAGCTACTCATACAGCATCAATCCCATATGCAGTACATTTTATTGCCTATAGTCATCAAGCTGTCCATCAGATCTCTAAACTTGCATCTCTGCTACTCCAGGCCCTCTGTTGCTCTGTTGTCATTCCTTAGCAATTTTTTAAAATGTATGTCTGCATTCAAAATTATTTTTAATTTTATTGCCCTATACGTGTGTTCAGAAAGAGGAAGATGCTTTTCTCTAGGCTCCACATTAATCTAGGAATAAGGGAATTTTTTTTTTTGAGTTGGAGTCTCACTCTGTCGCCCAGACTAGAGTGCAGTGGTTGCTCCCGGCCACTGCAGCCTTGACCTGCTGGGCTCCGGCGATCCTTCCACCTCAGCCTTCCAAGTAGCCGAAACTACAGGCGCGCGCTACCACGCCCAGCTAATTTTTGATTTACTGTAGAGATGAGGTCTCGCCAAGTTGCCCAGATGGGTCTCGAACCCGCGGGCTCAGGCAATCCACTCACCACTCACCTCAGCCTCCCAAGGCACAGGATTACCGGCTGAGCCACCGAGCCCGGCTCAGGAATTTTTTTTAATTGGCCCTTAAGTATCAGGTAACACAGAAATCAGATGAGCCCATGATGTCTCTTGGGTTACAGACTAACCACATCACAAAAGAAAAAGGTGTCAATATTACAGCCACATAGTACTCAACATCTTAATTCCTGGTTTTCCCTTCTATCAATTTCTGCACCAACTATGTAAATATGATATAGGACAGCAGAAGGCGTGGTTCCAGCCTTCCCTGCTTCTTTGATGTGGTAACACAGTAGCTGTTTGCACACTTGCTCTAATTAAGATGAAGTATATTTGGAATTGTATTTTTTAAAATTTTTTCACAAGGTAAACACTGAAAAAAATTCTCTACCTCAGTTTGGTCCCCTTCCGTACAACTGAGAACACACATCTCCACTATTCACATTTGACAAAATATATCCACAGTAAGGATGATGAACAACCAATTAGCAGCACTGTTTAGAAGAAAGCAGTGCTTTGGGGAAATTATTGTGCACGATTATTTATACAAAAAGAATAATTTTATCAACAGTTGTAAATAACTTCGTGACATGCAAAGTGGTTTCCCCATGAACGGTGCTATAATTACGTCAAGAGTTAGTAGTTGTTTACGGCAGTGTACGAAAGGATGAATAATCTTCAGACAAAGAAGATGCTATGGTCTTGTATGCACGCTAGTACTTAGGTATCTCAATTTTGTAAATTAAGAAGAATCAGGTAGATGAAACATTTTCATTCATTAGCAAAGAAATGGTATTAAAAATAATTTACTAACTCTAGTCTAGTCAAGCAAGGCCATGGGGGGGACCCCCCAAAAATGAGAATTTATTTACTTAAAAATTGTGTATTTAGTCTTACATGTTTAAACTTCAGGTACCTGCAAAGTGCTCTCCATTTGATGCAATACACCTATCAAGACAGTTTTTCCTCTGCTCAAAACAGTTTTTGAACCCACCAATTTTGATGCCTTTAAGTGCTTTGTCTTTGATTGTTTCACTTCTTCCACAGCAGCAAAACATTTCACTTTGAGGAATTCTTTTATCTTGGAAACAAACAAAAAAAAGTTTGCTCAGGGTGAGATACGGTGAATAAGGAGGGTGAGGCACAGGGGTCCTACTGTTTTTGGTCAAAAACTGCTGAATACTCAGTGTGGTATTGGCAGGTATTCTTGTAAATCACCAATCACGAAGTGGGCAAATATGTTGAAAAACCTCAAAAAAAAAAAAAATTACTGAAGCCCAACACAGTCTTTCACAACAATGCTAGCTGGTACACTGATGCTGATGGGGTCCTAGAAAACTTACTTAGCGTGGGAAACCATACTTTTAAGGAACTGCCCTCTGAAAGATAATTCTATTTTGGGGAGACCCCTCTTTATATATGACACATGGTTGTGATAATAAATTATCTGGCATTGAAATTTTAGCATGAATTACATAATAATTACAAAGTCTATGATTTCTAATATATGGTAAAAATTTCTAAGATGTAGTCTGTCCTAACAGTGCATTAATGGTGAATATAAAAAGCAACAAGCATGAAAGAACTAATTTAGAACCCCCACATTACACTTTCAAACTTCTAAAATATAAGTATATCTGAGTCCTGCCTTTTTTGAAATAGGTAGCTTTATCAATCTTCTCTCCTCTGAAGATAAAACTGGGTCAAATAAAATCAACTTCAAAGACAAAACTTATTTTGTCGAGGATTTTTTTTTTTGGTAAAAGTTTCTTATTCTACCTTTTGTGATATTTCCAAATATACATAAGCTTCTATTTCTTCCTCTTAAGGCCCATGGTTGAGTTGTCTTTTTTTTTTAAAAAAAAACAAACCATAGATTAGTGTTATAAAAATCATCTTGAAGGGAAATTCAGATCACATAAACCATTTAGTTCTGGTATAGCTTTTTGCAAGTTCTTGAGCCTCTATTTGTTATTGTTAATCCTTGCCTACAAAAATTATTATTGGGTTTAAATAAAAGAATAGATGAAAAAGTGCCCAGAAATGTAATATATTTCACACATGCTTTTAAACGTGAGTATCAACATGATCCAAAATAGATACAAAAAAGTTGACCTTAGTATTTAAACAGTTCATTGGAGAAAGGAGGATGAGCAGAAAGAGGACGGTGATATTTTGAATAATCAACTGAAACTTGCAGGTCAGTTTTTTAATTAGTCAGTGAATTAGCTGAGAAACAGACATGGAATAATCACAATATTCTGCAACCTTGTCCCTGTTGGCAGCACAGCCAGTCAAAAATAACTTATTTGCCAGATTTTAAATCTTTGCAGAAATTCAAAGAATGTTCATTCAGCACTGAGGTCTATAGAACCCCAAAGACAAATCTGAACTTTCTATGCAATGATATGAATGCACATATCTCATGAGATTTACTGTTGAAGACTGAGATTAATTGTTGGAGACTAGGGTAGGTAGAGAGGAGAAAGGACACAATTAAACCAAAACCTCAGCTTAAACATATACACCTAACTTGTATTGGCTGAATTTTTACTTTAATGAGAATTATTTAGAAAAATGAGCTAAAGAATGATAGAGTAAATGAGGTAAGAAATGTAGTGAACATTTGTTTGTTTGTTTGCTTGTTTGTTTGTTTTGAACGTTGTTTTGCCGCTCAATATTGACTTGGTAGAATCGTCCTTTTCTCGACTTTCGGCTCACGACCACACATGAGACTGGCTCAACCCTCAGTTCCTGAAGTGGAGCTTGTCATTTACGCTTGCACTAATCAACATGTGTTTTCTTCCATCTAAAGTAATTGGATCCGAGATATACTCAGAATCAATAGGATACAATGAAACTTTAACTGAAAATTCTAGAAAGGGCAATTTACTCTGCTAGTATTTAGTCTGGAGTTACTAAACCCATCTTACTTCCAAAAGAAGAAATTATATCTGCAGGACAGTAGAGCCCATTTAGCAGAATGGACAGATGGCAGGAGGAGGAGAAGAAGGAAACTGAACTCGCAATAAACTGTTCCTGAGACTATCCCTTACTCATGGAATTTGCAGGTAAGCTCCCCTTTTGCCTAAGCTTCCTAACATTGACTTTTATTTCACTTGCAATGGAAATAGGTTTAAACGATAGGGAAATGAAAAACCAGATGATGAAACCCAAAAGGTTATGAATAAACAAAATTCACAGAGTTAACAGAGTTGAAAAATTAATCAAATGCCATCAGAATTAAGCCAACCATGGTAAGTCAGAGAAGAAATAAAATACAAAGACTGTGAATGCACAGATGCCCAGAAACCAAGTAAGCAAGCAGATAAAAAACAGATAGATGTAGGCACTAATGAACAAGACCAATCCAGAGTAATGGTTCAATTAAGTATTTATTTAATAAATTATTTTAAGCGTCAAATAAATTATCAAAAATCAACTTATTTACATGAATCAAAAGAGATAATAATGTAAACATTTAAAAACTATAGCAGCCAAAGCAATAATACAGGCTACCACTAACTGTTTAGCAGACCATATATCATCCTCTGTGGCTTATATACTTTATCTCATTTTATCTTCACTAGATCTCCATAAAATAAATATTCTTATCTAAATTTTAGATAGATAGAGCCATGTCATGAGAGTTTGAGCTTTGAAGCTCATGTTTTGTTTGCGGAAATGGTTCCCTTCTTATTCTCACCTCTGTATCCCTTTCATGTGTCAGAATTAGATATCTATCACCGTGGCATGAAACTTTGCAGTACCTCCACTATGGATGGAGAATGTGTTCCCATGACACTGATGGTAATTTCCTTTGTCCAAGGGAATGTGGGTAGAAGTGGCAGTAGGCCAATTCTGGATAGAGAAATCTGTGAGTCATTACATGTCACTGCTTTTTCTCCCTTGCATTCCTGAGATGCCACCATGGCAAAACCTGTCTCAGGTAGTGAAGACACAGAACTGAACTCAACCAGAAGGTTGGGGTTCAGTCTGGCCCAACCTAGATCAACCAAACCACAAGCACAGTATGAGAATAAAATAAATGTTTATTGTTGTAAGCCACTGATATTTTGACATTATTTTTCTCAGAGGAAAAAAATGGTATTTTTTTCTGAGGGGCTTACAAACATACCTGTTAACAACGGGAAGTGTCTTGATGAGGTGATCCAAAGAAAAGCCAAGTTTGACAGACAGATGGGGTCTGGAAAGTCTTTGCACCTGGCTGGTAGAAGGACTGATCCTGATCCACTGACCCTCTCCCTGCCTCCAATACATTGTAAATTTTACTACCAAATATGCATTATAGTGATTTAGGTTCCCATTGAGGGATATTCTAGCAAGAGCCTAGGCAAGTTATTGTTCATGCAAGTTCAGTGTGAAATCCAGACTGCCACTTGCTAATCATACTAATCCTGCCAAATCTATTTATTTATTTGTGGCATCCACAGAATATGATAACACATAAGTCATGGATCTCTGTGAGGGTCTTTTGATGTAATGATTATCAAATGTCTGGTACAACACCTAGCTTAAAACTAGCCCTGAGCAAGCCAAAAGCTGTGGCTATATCTGAAATAGTTGTGCCTATTAATATCATTTGCTAAGATCATTCCCAAATAATGGTAATGACCTATTTTGAAAGGGAGCTGATATCATTTGGATATTTGCCCCTTGCAAATTACATGTTGAAATTTGATTCCCAATGTTGGAGGTAGGTCCTAGTGGAAGGTGTTTGAGCCATGAGGGTGGATCCTTCATGAATGACTTGGAGCTGTTCTATCCCACAGTAATGAGTTCTCCCTCTATTAATTCAAGAAAGAGCTGGTTGTTTAAAAGAACATAATACCCCTTCCCCTCTTTTTTCTCTCACTTTTCATGTGATCTGTGCTCCCCTTCCCCTTCCACCATGAGCAGAAGCTTCCTTACCAGAAGCAGATATTAGGACCATGCTTCTTGTAGGGCCTGCAGAACCATAAGCCAAATAAACCTCTTTTCTTTATAAACTACCCAGCATCAGGTACTCCTGTATAGTAACTCAAATTAAGACAGAAATAGTCATAAAACACCTATGCTTGAGCTAGAAAATACATCTAGCAAACCTAAATTAATTCCAAACTTTGATTTTTAGGTAAACATTCTATTTCTTTCATTTTTTGATCATTATTTTCTTTGGATGTTGGCATCACTCCAAATTACCAAGTCCCATTTCCACTGTCTCCTATAAACATAACATGACTGAAAAGGTTAAGAAAGAGATGAGGGTTTTTAATTTAGCTGAGAGCACTTTAATTTTTTTTTTCTTTTTTTTTTTTTTGCCTGTGGAGATGTGTAAACTGAAGGCTATGCATGACTGTTTTCTTTAGAAAGATACAAACTGGAGGAAGCAGTTACTCATCTGGCAATGATAGCAAATATCCTCCTACCAGAAACTTAAGTTTCTCCTTGAAGGTGTCAACTTCAAATGAATTTTAAAGATTTATTTTTTTCTCATTTTATTGATTCCTTGATTTGATTTCAACAGTAAAAAGTGAACAAGGTCAGAGGCTATATCTTCTTTGATTTTAATCAATGGCTTAGTAAAATAAGATGATGCATCACAGAGATAAAATATCTGACAGCAGACTTGTGATAGCAAAATACTGCCTCGTGGGCCTAGGTCAGCAGGAGGTAGTTATCCCAACCTGGGTTAACAGAGAAGGATGGGTGACACCATTTCCATGTCCCCCTGAAAGAATTTAGTCTTAGGTCTGTTATTATTTAAGTAAAGATGCACATTCAAGGGGCAACAAGAAGAGAAGCAGTAGCACAGCTCTCATGGAGAGTTTACTGTTATTAGGCATCTTTATTTATAAACTCTTTAATTATAAGTCATTTAATTCATATGAACAGTCTACAAAATCAATATTATTGTACCCTTTTGCAGAGAAGTGCTTTTCCCATGATTACACAGCTGCTCAATTCCACATATATCTTAAACCAAAGATTCTGTTTTTAAACACTTCACGAGCATCTTTCCTTTTATTTATTTATTCGTTTATTTTCATTTTTGTTTCCCATCTAGCTTATTTTTAAATACTTAATTGACAAATACGGACTAGATATATTCAAGATATACAAAGTGATTATTTGATATATGTATACACTGTGTACTGATGATCACAATTAATTAATTAACACATCCGCCACTACCCATGTTGTACATTAGATTCCCAGAACTTTTCATTTTTTAACTGAAGGTTTGTATCCTTTGACAAACGTATCCTCATGGCCCACCTCCAAGCTTTTGGCAAGCACCATCCTACTATCTGCTTTTGTGAGTTCAACTTTTTTAGCGGCCACATACAAGTGAGAGCATACAGTATTCGTCTTTCTGTGTCTGGCTTGTTTACTTAGCATAATGTCCTCCAAGTTCTTCCACATTATTGCACATGACAATAATATTTTATGTATGTACCACAATTTTCTACCCATTTATTCATTGATAGACATAGGTTGTTTTTGTATCTTGTCTATTGTAAGTAATGTTGCAGTAAACATAGGGTGGAGATAGTTCTTCCAGACACTAATTTTATTTCATTTGAATGAATATATGCCCAGAAGTAGGATTGCTAGATCATATGGTGATTTTATCTTTAATTTTTTGATGAACTTCCATATTGTCTTTTATAATGGTTAGATCAATCTACATTCCCACCAACTGTGTACAAGGGGTTCCGGTTGTACACCCTGACAAACACCAGTTTTCTCTTATCTTTTTGCTAATGACCATTCTAATAGATGTGAGGTTTCACTATGGTTTTAATTGGCATTTCCCTGATGGTCTCTGATGGTTAAGTACCTTTCATATATCTGTTGACCATTTATATGTCTTCTTTGAAAAAATGTCTATTCAAATCATTTGTCCATGCTTAATTGTTTTTGTTAATTGAATTGTATGAGTTTCTTATATATTTTAGATCCTAATCCCTTATCAGATGTATGGTTTTCCAATATTTTCTCCCGTTCTGTATGCTTTTTTTTCTTTTGTTGATTGTTTTCTTTTTTGTGCAAAGTTTTTTTAAACGTAAAATCTAAAAGCATAAAACTCCTAGGCAAAAAAAAAACAGAGGAGAAAAACTTCTTGACATTGGTCTTGGCAATTATTTTGTGGATATGACACTAAAACACAGACTACTAAGGCAAAAATAAACAAGAAAGACTACATAATTGTATATTTATTAAATCCTTTTCTATGTACTAATCAAAAGTCCTTATTCCCAAAGAATTTTCATTCTAAGAGACATGGACGTGATCGATAGTAAATGAATAAACTACGATTGTATTCAGATAAGAAATGCAATGAGGGGAAATAAAGCAAAGTAAGAAGAAACCGGAAATGTAGCAAAGGAGTGATGCTCTTTTAAAGAAATGGTCACCTCTGTGAAAGTGTTATTGATAAGGTAGCAACTGAGTCGCATCTAAAGAAAATGTTTCCACCAGCCATGTGAAACAAGTTCATCCCAAGCAGAGAAAACAGCATGTGAAAGGGACCTAAGACAGAACCATGTATAGCATGTTCAAGAAACAACAGGGAATCCAGAGTGAGCAAGAATGGTAGAATATAAAGTTAAAGTAGTGGGAGGCAGATTATGTAGCCATTGCAGGGACGATGCTCTGAGTGATGTGAGAGATCCCTGGCACGTTTTTATAAAAGTCATAGCCTGATCTGACTTGCATCCCAAAGAGTTCCTCTGGCCTCAGTGCTAAGAATATAGATAAGTATAGAAGTAGGGAAACGCATTCAGAGGCTATTGCAATAATCCAGGTGAGAAATTGTGATATCCCATATCACTGCAATTGCAAAAACTGCAGAATTTACTGATGGATTGGACGTGGGGCCTGAGAATAGGAGAGTATTCAAACATTGCCCTAAATGTTGGAGCAATTGAATTGAGTAAATGTATTATGAAAGAGTATACATGTAGTGTCAAGAAATGGACTTCATGCAAAAATGCTTAGACAGCCAGGATGGGAAGGGATGGACGAAGGGATAAGGAGACAGCGTGAAATGAAGAGAGAGAAGAGACAGGCCCTGAAACTACAATTTATGTTGACAGTGAGTTTGAAGATAAAGTGGTAATAGTTTTTGAGGCAATCTTTAAAAATCCTGAACAAATTGTATTTATTTGAAACTCTGTGAATCAATATAAAAAGCAACGTTAGAAATAGAAATGAACCAGATGACACTATTCCATCCAGAAGATGAGTAGAATAAAATAAAAGTAAAGATTCTTACAATTTTATGTCATTCTTAGAAGTGCACTTAAGCTGGCAGTGAATATGGTGTACATTTACCTTCTCAAGAACTGGTCTCTCATGCTCGGCATGTGCACAGGTTAATATGCACCTTCAGGGCATACAAGCATTTACAGCATTTCATTATAAACCATCAGTGATCAAAACCTTTGTTCTCCTCTGTGGATACATACTTGACTTTTATAAATCTTCTAAAATCATTTGGAGGCCACCCTTATGACAAGGCCATTTAGATCAGGATGAGGGATGAGGGTCAGAAAATGAGCTGCTGTCATAAAATAACAAAACTCCTTTCTTTGTATGGCTCTGAAATTACTTTCAAACACATCTTGAGCAACAAAATGTCAAGAAATTTAGCCTATCTCCCAATATAATTCTTTAAAAGAGATGAATTATGGGTATATCAATTGATGTGTTATTTAATAAGCCTTACATCATGGTCCCAAGTTTAATAAGGTATTGCAGTAGAAAGGGGATGTATTAATTAGCACAAGCTCATCTTGATTGTATTTCTCATATCATTTTGATGAGTTTCTTGGGTGGTGTTTTTTAAGTACAGTTGTATTAATGAGTCCATTAGTGACTGGAAAATGTCTGGGGGTTCAGTTACAATGTGGGATTCTTTATTTATCCTAAAAAGATTTATAGAACTAAAGAAAAAGAAGGCACAGTTCTAGCTAAACTAAGAATTTGCGTTTCACTCTTTATTAAAAGGATGTTTCTCTCCTCTGTCTTGTATTTTCTCTTTATTTTTCTGGGAGAAAAGAGTACAAGAAAAGCACATTCCTCAAAATAAGCCTGAGACTGAAAGAAAATAATAAAATCAAGTGATAGGTTGCAAATGAGAAAAGAGTCCCACAAATGAAATATCTAATGACAATAAAGATAAAGAGAATGTGTAGGAACTGACAAAAACAAAAGGTAATGGAAGAAAGACATATAGACTCAATCACAGACCAGGCCTGAAAATTAAGAACCGCTACAAAAATGGGCTTGCAGGCAGATAAAAAGAAAATGGAAAGAGCAGACGGTAAGGGATAAGTAATGCAGCCTATTCCTTCACAGAGTATAACCTAGGTTTAGAACAAAAAAGCCACGAATATAGCTTAACAACTCACACACCATTAAGAGGAATTAGCACAAGATGGCTCTTCAGTCAAAGTGCGAGGTCGGTGTTTGGATGATTGACTGTAAGTGACATCATAAAGCCAACATGCAGAAAGATCTCTGGGTTGAGAGACAGGGAGACCTAGATTCTAATTCAAGATCTGTTATAACTCACTGATGTCCTTTAGGAAGACTCCGGGCCCCAGCTTCATTATCTATAAAATAGAAGAATCAAGATAGGATCTCTAAGATCCCTCTAGATCTGGTACCTAATGACTTAAAATCTTCATTAAATGTCTGGCATTTTACCCCAAAATACTAGAAGGATAAATTCATCAACTTTAGACTTTTTGATCAACCTTTTCAATTTCTTTTCACTTTAATCCCTGGGGAACAACCTTTAAAAGCTTTTTAAACATATATGCTTAGGACCTTATTAACTTTTTCATCTTTGAAATCATATAACTTATTAAATCCCATCAGTCTGGCAATACTCATAAAGAAAAAGTGGTAATTTGTCCTCATGTTTCCCTAGGATAGCATCACAAGTTGAATAGAATTATCATCTACTAGAGAATTATCTATGAATACCAGAATCCTCTATTATTAGAATTTTTTTATTTTTTAAATACTTTTTTTGTTAATTTTTTTTTTTCTTTTTGTAGAGACAGGATCTTGCTGTGTTGTCCAGGCTGATCTCAAGCTTCTGGTCTCATGCAACTTTCCTGCCTTGGTCTCCCAAAGTGCTGGGATTACAGACACCCAATCTGGAACTTTCTTATTTTGAAGAATGCTAGTACTGGAATAGATCTAAGAAATTATCTAATGATGACTTCACAAAGGAATTATCAAATAATCTTTTTTAAAGAATCACCATCCTTTGTACATTTAATATATGCTGCATTTTATAAAAATTCAGTTTACATATAACTTTTCTATTTCATCAGTTACTTTAAAAAGCTATACTTTTAAACTACATATTTCATCAAAATTACTTATACCTGTCACTTGAAGAAATTTAATTTTAAAAGACATGACTTATTTATATGGCTAAAACACGATGAATAAAAGAAAATGCAGCAATAGAGAGGGTCCAGAAACAGATTTGTCATTAGTTGGCAATGTTATTGTTTGATAGAATTATTTCAGTGCACACTGTAATAGCAAACCCAAGTATCCACAAGATGCAAATTCTCCTCTTCCCTTACACACTAACCATCATCATACAATTAATTGATGTATTTCATGTGTGTGTGCATACAATGTGTTATACATAGAATATATAGAGCAGTTAGAATAGTTGAAAAAAGTTGAAAGTTTATACTGATTACATACTCTAAACCACTGAGTGTTTTAGAAATATCAAAACCTAGAACATAAAATTTCTGTTATCTGGGAAATTTATCTATAACCCTTACCTGCCACCCTGTCCCAAGGAAGCCAGATAAAAAGCTGTTTGGGGCATTACTTCCTTTAAGCTTCAAGGAAACTTTCCTAATTTTAATAATTGTGGCATGGGGTTACATGAGTCTTGAAGAAATTTTTGACATTTAAAACCTAATCAGTAGGCGGGAGGCAGTGGCTCAAGTCTGTAATCCCAGCACTTTGGGAGGCCAAGATGAGAGGATTGCCTAAGCCCAGAAGTTTGAGATGAGCCTGGGCAACTTGGCAAGACTTCATCTCTACAATAAATCAAAAAATTAGCCAGGCATGGAAGTACGTGCCTATAGTTCCAGCTACTTGGAAGGCTGAGGCAGAAGGATTGCGTGAGCCCAGCAGGTTGAGACTATGGTGGCCGTCAGCATGCCACTGCACTCCAGCCTGGGTGACAGTGTGAGACTCCAACTCAAAAAATAAAAAATGTATATATAAAACCTAATCAGTAATTCAATTCATATATATATATAAACCTAATCAGTAATTCAAGCTGTAGAAAACTGATCTATGGAAATAATAATAAGTACAAATACTAATACATAATGGTATATACATCTTAGCATTATGTATACATTTTAAAACTTGCAAGTAACCTACCAAAAAGCAATATACACAGAAATAGATATAGATATACTTAATTGCATTCATACTATGTAACACTACTTAAAATTTTTTGTCTAAATACTAAAGTTGTTCCTAAATCAAAAAATACACAGAAAACATGTATAAAGAAATTTTTAAAAGAAAAGTATTATTCCATGTTGTTTTCTTTAAAACTGCATGTAAAGTAAAAAATTATAATAATACACAGCAAAATGTTAACAGAGGTCACACAATTGTGAGATTCTAGCTGCTTTTATTTTCTTCATTTTATAATGTGGATTTTTATAAAGATAAAAAAACATTCAAAACACATAATTAAAAATGTATTGATTTTTATTTGTCTGCATAATTACTGGCTGAACAAATCTTTTTTCAATCAAAACAAACTTGAAGCTATCAATTTGTCCCAAAAGATGAATCATTTTGAATCTAGTACTAACATTGCTAACTCCTGAAATGGCATGCATTATAATATTTCATCATTCAGACTCAGTTTCATCACCTACCAAAAAAAATTTACATCTTAAAACTCCTATCACTTCCAACCTTCTAGATGCAATGACATTGACTCATCTATTCAATAATTATAATTCGTTCTCCTCTTATTTTGAAGGAAAAGACCAACTCTAAAAGATAACAATATAATAAAGAAAAACTTGTTGAAATTAAAATAATTGAAGCTCAATTTAGAAACCATCTTCAAAAAGTCATAACTAGGTTTCTTTCCCCTTACTATAATAAGGTATGGACTGCCTTCCTCTATTAAATTCTAGATGAAATCTTATATTTTTAAAGTGAAAATGAAATAAAGACAGCAGTTATCCACCCTTCATTTGCAAACAATATAAATTTACCCTTAATAATGTGACAGAACAAAAGTCAAAAGAAAATCTACCTACTTTAATGCAACATGTCCTTTTTAAGACATTAATCAAAATATGTTAGGCCTTTCTGTACCTTCTGTTCAACTTAGTTGTAAACTTAAAACTGCTCTAAAAAATCAAGTTTATTTTTTAAAAAAAGAAAGAAAGAAAGAAAATACTAGGCCAAAATGAAAAAAATTATTTTTCAGGACCAAATTTTCTTCTTGTTCAAAAGTATAAAAGTTAAAAATTTTAACTCATTGGGAAAACTTTGGTTTCTTATATACTTAATGGAATTTAAGTCTTACCTGCGTTAATATTCCTCTTTCATAGATCTCAATCATATTATTCAGTTGGGCTTTCCTTTCCCCAAGACAGGTCAAGCAGCTCAAATACATTATCTAGCTACAACAAAAGTACACCTTTCTGTTTTAGTTTCAATATTTTTATCTTCCTATAGGAAAAAAGAAGTCAACTTCAAATACATTGAAGAAATTGAGGTCAACCACCTCTGACTCGATCAGTCCTCTTTTCCCCAAACTGCCTATTAATTTTAAATATTTAAAACCTCATGAACTGACTTCACACAATCAAACCAAACTAAGGGCAGCCATTTCAGGCCCTGTACCAGCCAATTTAGGGGAGATTATAACATAGGTCAGAAAAAAAAAGCATGACAGAGGAATGCTTTAGTGTATCAATAGTCTCAAGCATTTATAAGATTTGTGCACTACCCTCATTTTGAGACCAGGTGGATAGAATTTGCTTCTATCTTGCCCTTCACCATGGCAGAGAGGAAGAGACATGGAGAATCATACAGCCTTTACATGACTTATTTTGAAAGTCTCCCAACTTCCACCTTGACCTCCACTTTTCAGGAATTTCAATGCAATCAGCATATAATTACTGCTGAGCATACTCCCACTATGGCTATTTCTACTGCTGTGCCTATAACCTTCACTGCTACTAATTCCACAGAACTTAGCAAAGCATAGATAAGAGCAAGCACTCAGAAAATGTGTTAGTGTACTTAGCACATAGTAGATGCTGAATAAATTATTAGTTTTATAAAATAATAAGTAAATTATTGGATCTAGTTGCAGAATTCCTGGGAACATCTTAAGGGAACTTTTAAAAAAAATAAGATATCATAGGACTTTATTTCTTATTTAAATATGATAAGTTATTATTTTATAAATACTAGAAAATACAGTAGGAATATGTATTGTGGAAAATGATACTAAGCATGTCAGAGAAGAGGACTACTAGCATTTTGATGTATTTTATTTTCCTCCTTTTTACTGTAGTGTGTATATGCAAAACTGAGACTGTTATATTTATAGTCATCTCCCTGTGTTTGCAGGGGATTGATTTCAAGATCCTCATGGATACCAAAACTTACAGATGTTCAAGTCTCACAGGTGGCCTTGTGAAACCCTCAGATATAAAATGTTGGCCCTCCATATCCGTGGATTCTGCTTCCTGCGTCACTTCGTGGTTGTTTGAATCTGCAGGTGGGGACTGCAAGGACACCAGAGGAACAACTGTATAATATTCTATCTTACCTTTCCACCTCACTTTATATCTTAAGATTTTTATTAATCTATTAATTGATTTAGGTCATACAGTAATTCTACCTCATAAACCCCATAATTTATTGAGCCATGTTTTCACTGTTAGAGATATTCAAGCTATTCCCAAATTTTCACTATTTTAGAAAATAGTGAAAAACTTCTTAATACATAAATCTTTACTCACACTTCTGATTCTTTAAAGACAATGGCAAGTTGAATTACTGGGCAAAAAAGAATATTTAAAAGATTCTTGAAAAAATGTAATCTAGCTAACCTTTATTAAATGTGTAGTAACTAACATTTCTGTAAGTAGAATCTAGAATTTGAACATCATCAGAAATTTGATAGCCCCAAATTATTCATTCATTAAAAAGATTCATTCATTAAAAAGTGCCAATAAGCCGGGCTCGGTGGCTCAGCCTGTAATCCCGCGCCTTTGGGAGGCTGAGGTGAGTGGATTGCCTGAGCCCGCGGGTTCGAGACCCGCCTGGGCAAGCAAGACCTCATCTCTACAATAAAATCAAAAAATTAGCCGGGC
>CAUYQG010060327.1:0-47915 GCA_963574415.1 Tarsius wallacei | reverse complement strand
GGCGATCCTTCCGCCTCAGCCTTCCAAGTAGCTGGAACTACAGGCGTGTGCTACCACGCCCGGCTAATTTTTTGATTTATTGTAGAGATGAGGTCTCGCCAAGTTGCCCAGGCGGGTCTTGAAGCCACAGGCTCAGGCAATCCACTCACCTCAGCCTCCCAAAGCGCGGGATTATAGGCTGAGCCACAGAGCCGGGCTTGAATGTGGTTTTGATTTGCATTTCTCTGGTGATTAATGAGGCTGAGCACTTTTTCATGTGTCTGTTGGCTGCTTGTATATCTTCTTTGGAGAAGTGTCTATTCAAATCTTTTGCCTACTTTTTAATGGGGCTGTTTTTTCCCTTGTGGCATGTTTGAGTTCCTTGTAGATTCTGGATGTTAGGCCTTTGTCAGATATACAGTTGGCAAATATTTATTTCCATTCTGTGGGCTGTCTCCCTGCTCTCTTGATAGTTTCTTTTGCTTTGCAGAAGCTTTTCAGTTTGATGAGGTCCCACTCGTCTATCTTATCTATCTCTTATGGCATGGCATTTGGGGTTTTGATCAGGAAGTGGTTGCCAGTTCAAGTTCCATAAGGGTGTCAGGGTGTTTCCTGCATTTCCTAAGAATCTTATAGTTTGAGGTTTTAGGCTTAGGTCTTTGATCCATTTAGAGCTGATTTTTTGTGTATGGTGATAGGTTGGGGGTCCTGTTTCAATCTTCTGCATGTGATCAGCCAGTTTTCTCAGCACCATTTACTGAATAGGCTCTTCTCTCCCCAGTCCTACCAAATGTTTAAAGAAAAACTAATACCAATTCTTCTCAAGTGATTTCAAAACTCTGAAGAGGAGGGAATGCTTCCTAACACTTTCTACAAAGCCAGAATTAATCTAACACTAAAGCCAGACAGGATATAACCAAAAAAGAAAACTACAGGCCAATAATCTTGATAAGTATAAATGTAAAAATTATCAACAAAATATTAGCAAAATAAAAAACCAGAAATACATAAAAAGATAATACACCATGGTCAAGTGGGAATTATCCCAGTAATATGAGGATAGTTCAAAATACACAAATCAATATGTGTAATAAACCACATTAACAGAGTGAAAAATGAAAACATATGATCATCTCAATAGAGACAGAAAAATCATGTGATAAAACTCAACAACCCTTTGTGGTAAAAACTCTCAACAAACTGATGCTAGAAAGAACATACCTGAAAACATAAAGACCATGTATGACAAAATCGCCTTTCCTCTAAGATCTGGAACAAGACAAAGATGCTCACTTATACCATTTTATTCAATACTTTATTCAACATTGTACTAGAAGCCTTAGCCAAAGCACTAAGGAAAGCAAAGAAGTAAAGGACATCCAAATTGTAAAGAAAAATCTCAAACTGTCCTTGCTTACAGATGATACGATCTTATATCTGGAAAAACCTAAAGACTCCACCAAAAACCTTTTAAAACTGACAACCGAATTCAATAAAGCTGCAGGATACAAAAAT
This sequence comes from Tarsius wallacei, assembly GCA_963574415.1. Taxonomy (NCBI): domain Eukaryota; kingdom Metazoa; phylum Chordata; class Mammalia; order Primates; family Tarsiidae; genus Tarsius; species Tarsius wallacei. Next base: position 46,421 of record CAUYQG010060327.1, on the reverse strand, counting down.
CAACACATAAAAATCAGTAGCATTTCTATATGCCAACAGTGAACAATCTGAAAAAGAAGTAAAAAATTCCACTTACAATAGCCGAAAAGTAAAATACTTAGAAATAGACCTAACCAAATAAGTCAAAGATTTCTATACTGAGAACTATAAAACACTGATGAAAGAAACTTAAGCAGACACACAAAAAATGTAAAGACATTCCACGCTTATGGATTGGAAGAATTAATATTGTTAAAATGTCCATACTACCCAAAGCAATCTACAAATTAAACACAATCCCTTTCAAAATATAAATTACATTCTTCACAGAACTTTTTTTTTTTTTTTTAAAAAGCAACCTTAAAACTTATGTGGAACCATACAAGACTCTGAATAGCCAAAGCAATTTTATGTAAAAAAACCCCCTCAAAGCTGTAGGCATCATAGTACTTAACTTCAAAATACACTACAAAGCTATAGTAAACAAAACAGCATCATACTGGCAATAAAAACAGACACATAGACCAAAGGAACAGAATGGAGAACCCAGAAATAAATCCACATATTTACAGCCAGCTGATTTTTTACAAAGTCACCAAGAACATAAAATGAGAAAAGGACATTCTCTTCAATTAATGGTACTGGGAAAACTGGATATTCATATGCAGAAGAATGAAACTAGTTCCCGATCTTTTACCATATACACAAATCAAATAGAAATGTATTTTAGACTTAAATGTAAGACCTGAAACTATGAATAAAAAAATGGAAAATGCTTTATGACATTAGTCTGGGAAAATATTTTATGAATAAAATCTTCAAAGCACCGGTAACAAAAGCAAAAATAGACAAATGGGATCACAATAAGCTAAAAAACTTCTAAACAGCAAAGGTAACAATCAACAGAGTGAAAAGACAACCTACAGAATGGGAAAACATATTTGCAAACTATCTATCTGACAAAGGATTAATAATCAGAATATATAAGAAACTCAAAAAACTAAACAGCAAAAAACCAATAATTCAATTTAATAAATAGGCAAATGATTAAAACGACATTTCTCAAAATAAGACACACAAATAGCCAACCAGTATACAAAAAATGCTCAACATCATTAATTGTCAAGGAAATGCACATCAAAACTGCAATGAGGTATCATTTACCCCTAGTTCAAATGGCTATTATCAAAGGAAAAATATAAAAGATGCTGGTAAGGATACAGAGAAAGGGGAACTCTTTGTACACTGTTAGTGGGAATGTAAATTAGTATACCCTTTTGGAAAATAGCATGGAAGCTCCTAAAAAAACCTAAAACTAAAACTACCAAGTGATCCAGCAATTCCACTAACGAATATATATCCAAAAGAAAGGCAATCAGTATATCAAGCATATATCTGCTTTCCCATGTTTATTGTAGCACTATCTACAACAGCCAAGATATGGGATCAATCTAAGTACCCCGCAACAGATGAATAAATAAAGAAAATGTGGCATATATACAGAATGAGATATTTATGTTATAAAAAAGAATGAAATCCTGTCATTTGCAGGAACGTGGATAATTTTGGAGAATACCACATTAAGTGAAATAAGCCACTCACAAAAAGACAAATATCACATGTTCTTATTTATACATGAATGCTTAAAAAAACATTGATTTCATGAAGGTAGAGAGAAGAATGATAGTTACCAGAGGTTGAAAGAACAGGTGGGTGGGATAAAGAGAAGTTGGTTAAAAATACAGTTAGAGTAAGTTCTATTTTTCAGTAGTACACTATGGTTACTATAGCTATTAGTGACACTGTATATTGTGAAATAGCTGGAAGGGAGGGTTTGGAATAGTCCTAAAACAAATAAATGATAAATGTTTGAGATGATGGTTATCCCAATTGCTCTCATTTAATCAATACACATTGTATGCCTGTATCAAAGTAGCACTTGTACCCCATATACATGTACAAATCAATTAAAAAAAGGAAAGCCAAAAGAGAAAGATTAGGCATTTTCAATTCTTATTGGAAGAGTTTTATAAGGTGTATGATAAAAAATTTGCTGGTAGGCACTATTAACTTTAAAAAGGACTCTCTCTCTCTCTCTTTTTTTTTTTGAGTTGGAGTCTCACTCTGTCACCCAGGCTGGAGTGCAGTGGCATGCTCACGGCCACTGCAGCCTTGACCTGCTGGACTCAGGTAACCCTTCTGCCTCAACCTTCCAAGTAGCTGGAACTACAGGCACATGCCACCATGCCCGGTTAATTTTTGAATTATTGTAGAGATGAGGTCTCGCCAAGTTGCCCAGGCTGGTCTTGAGCCCGTGGGCTCAGGCAGTCCTCTCGTCTTGGCTTCCCGAAGTGCTGGGATTATAGGTGTGAGCCACCACATCCTGCAAAAAGGACTCTCTAAAATTAAATGATTTTCAAGCCAGAATATATCTGAAATGATTTACAAAGTACCAATATAGGAAACTATTCTACCTATTCAACTATGTAAGTTAACAATAGAAGGTAACTGAATTATAAATAAATTCAATTAACTCTTTTACAGTCAGTCATATAAGCAACAATGAAAGGTAGAGAAAATAGTTTGGGGCTATTACACTTGATAGAATATCTCTACACAAAACTGGATGGACAATACATGAGGAGATTAAATTAGTAAAAAAATAATTTTTCCATAAGGGAAAACCCAGGTTCAGATGGCTTCAATGATGAATTGTACCAATCACTTTACAAAGAAAAAAAATGCTAATTGTATTCTAGAAATTATTCTAGAAAATAGAAGGATCACTTTCCAACTCATTGTTTGAGAACACTATTACTTTGATACCAAAGACATCACAAGAAAAAGAAAAGAAAAAAACTATCAATATCCCTCATTAATATAAACAAAAAATTCTCAACAATACTAGCAAATTAAATCATGATGAAGTTACATTTATTCCAGAAATACAAAAATAAACCAATGTAACACATTATATTAACAGAATAAGAAAGATAAACCACATGATTATTTTAAGAGATTTAGAAAACACACTGGAAAAATATCATTACCCATTTATGATGAAAATCCTAAAAAGCTAGGAATAGAATGGAATTTCCTCAATGTGATGAAGGATATCTATGAAAAACTTATAGTTGTCAACATACTTAATGGAAACATGGTAAATGTTTTACTTCTAAGATTAGGAAGAAGACAAGGATGTTTCTTCCCACTTATTTTCAACATCATACCATAAGTTGTAGCCAGGGCAATTAGACAAGAATAAGAAGTAAAAGGCAAGAAGATTGAGAAGGAAAAGGTATAACTATTCACACACAGACAGCATAATCTTGTGAAAATCTTAAGGGAAATATCAAAACACTCATAGACTAATAGTGAGTTCAACAAGTTTGCAGGATACAAGATTGTGGTAGGTAAAATTCTGGCTCCTATAATCTTCACCTCCTGGTGAATATGTCATGGTATACTGCAAAAAATACACTGCAGATGTAATTAGAGTTACTCATCTACTGGTCTTAAAATATGGAGATTATGCTGGATTGAGATGAACTAAAATGAAAACACAGCATACCAAAACTTATGTGATGCAATAAAATCAGCTCTAAGAGGGAAGTTTATAGCAACAAAAGCCTACAATATCAAAAAAGAGAAAAAAAATATTTCCAATAAACACCTAATCGTACATCTCAGGGAACTAGACAAAGAAAAATAAACTATGCCCAAATTTGTAGAAAAAGAAAATAACAAACATGAGAGCACAAACAGATGAAATAGACATCAGAAAAACAATATAATAGATAAAAACGGTTAGGTTTTTGAACAGATAAACAAAGTCAATGAATCTAAGATTAAGAAAAAAGAGAGATGTCTCAAATAAAACATAAAAGAAGAGACATTACAATTAAAACCACAGAAATACAAAGGAACAAACAGAAAATGAGAACAGACTAATGAGTAAGGGCATTGAGTCAGTAATAAAAAGTACTGTATCAAAGAAAAACCCAGGACCAAAAGACTTCACAGATGAATTCTACCAAACATTTTTTTTGTTAATAAATATTTTAATTGGTTAAAAACAGAAATTAATTAAGTTCTTTTTTTCCTCTTAAAATTGTAGGGTACAATTCAGGATTAGGTCTACAAACGTTCACTGTGCAGGTACCCTTACTGATGAGGTGTGCTCCCCCTTCCCCAGGCAGATATTGACTACCGTTAATCCCAGCTCCCCACCCCCCACTCTGCAGTTTCCTGCTACTTTCAATCCCTTTCCTACAGTAATATGGTAGTTGTTCAAGGTCCACTTATGAGTGAGAACATGTGATACTCAGCTCTTTGCTTCTGTGAGAGATCACTCAGTATTATAAACTCTAATTCCATTCAGGTTGCTGTGAAGTTCATGATTTTGTTCTTCTTTGTGGCTGCATAATATTCCATTGTGTACCACATTTTTAAAATCCAGTCCTCTTTTGATGGGAAGCATGGTTGGTTCCATGTTCTTGCTATTGTGAACAATGCTGCAATAAACATATGCGAGCAGGTATCTTTTTTATAGTGACCTGAGTTCTTCTGGGTATACTCCAAGTAGGGGGATTGCAGGGTCATATGGAAGGTCAATTTTTAGTCAATTTTTATAACTTTTAGGAATCACCACACTGATTTCCACAGAGGCTGTATTCGTTTACACTCCCACCAACAGTGTAGAAGTGTTCCCTTTTTGCCACATCCTCCCCAGCATCTGTTATTTTTTGAGTTATTGATGATGGCCATTCTGACTGGAGTTAGGTGGTATCTCAGTTCTATCAAACATTTAAAGAAGAACAAATACCAATCCTTCTCAAACTCTTTCAAATAACTGAAGAGGAGGCAAAACTTTCAAATTCATTTTATGAGGCCAGCATCACCTAGATACCAAAGCTAGATAAGGACACTACAAACAATAAAATTATAGGGAAACATGCCTGATTAAAATAGATGCAAAGATCCTCAAAAACACAGTAGTAAACTAAATTCACCAACACATTGACAGGGCATTTTCCATGTTCAAGAGGGATTTATCCCTGGGATGCAAAGAACGGTTCAATATATACAATTCAATGAATGTGATATAGCACATTCACAGACTGAAGAATAAAACCCATATGATCATTTCAGTAGATGCACAAACTTCATTTGACAATATTCGACACAACATTCAACATCTTTTCATGATACAAATGCTCAACAAATCAGGCAAAGAATGTTCCTCAAGAAAATAAAGAACATATATGTCATACCCACACTTAATATCATACTCAATGGTGAAAACTTGACAAGGATGCCCACTGTTACCATTTTCATTCAACATAAAACTAGAAGTCTTAGCTAGAGCAATTATGCAAAAGAAAGAAATAAAAGGCAACAAAATTGGGAAAAAAAATGTAATTGTTTGCTGACAACATGATCCTATAAAAATAAAACCCTAAAGGCTCCACCAAAAAACTGTGAGAAACGATAAACGACTTCAGTAAAGTTACAGGATACAAAATCAACATACACAAATCAGTTGTGTTTCTATATATTACAAACAAATTATCCAAAAAAGACATTAAGAAAACAATTCTACCTACAATAGCATCACAAAAAATACTTAGCATTACATTTCACCAAAGATGTGAAAGAGCTGTATCATAAAAACTACAACATAATATTGATAAAAATTGAAGAAGACATAAGGGGAAGATATCCTGTGTTCATGAATTGGAAGAATTAATATTGTTAAAATGTCTATGTTACCTAAAGCAATCTACAGATTCAATATAATCCCTATGAAAATTCCAATGTCTTATTTCACAAAAATAAATACATTGGCCAAGAGAACAGGATAGAGTGCCCAGAAATAAACCTACGATTTTATGGTCAATTGATTCAACAAAGGCACAAACAACACACACATGGGGAAAGGACAATCTCTTTTTAAAAAAAATGGTGTTGGAAAAACTGGATATCCACATACAGAGAAATGAAATTGGACCCTTATCTCATACCATGTAAAAAAAATCAGCTCAAAAAGGATTAAATGCTTAAATATAAGATCTGAAAGTGCAAAAATACTAGATGAAAACAGGAAAAAAATCTCCACAACATTGGCCTGGGCAATGATTTCTTGGCAAAAGCACAGGCAACAAAAACAGAAATAGGTGAATGGGACTGCAACAAATTAAAAAGCTTCTGCATAGCAAAGGAAATAATTAACATTATAAATAGACAATCCATGGATTGGGAAAAAAATGTTTGCAAACCACATATCTGATAAGAGGTTAATTTTGAAAATACATAGGAAACTCAAACAACTCAATAGTAAGACAACAACCCAGTTAATAAAATAAGTGAAGGACCTGAATAGACATTTAATATACAGGGGGGTGCCAAAAAATGTAAACACATTTTAACAGATGTTATCTATGTATTATTTTTTGAAGTTGAATTGAGTTATAGTAGCAATGTGTAGTATGACATTCACTCAACTGTGCTTCTGCCATTTTCTTTGACTGTCCTGCCTGTCACATAGTGACACTAGCATTCATTTGATTAATGCCATCTTTTGAACAAATATCATACTTAAAATGTACACATTTTTTGGCACTTCCATAGTTTAGATACTTGTCTCCTCCAAATCTCATGCTGAAATGTGATTCCCCAGTGTTGGAGGTGGGGCATAGTGGGAGGTGCTTGGGTCATGAAGGCAGATCCCTCACGAATGGCTTGTAGCAATGAGTTAATTCTCGCTTGTTAGTCTGCATGAGAACTGGTTGTTTAAAAAAGCCTGTCATCTCCCTTCCTTCCTTGCTTTCTATCTTACCATATGACATGCTGGCTCCCCTTCTGCCATTATTGTAAGCTTCCTGAGACATCACCAGAAGCAAATGCCAGCACTGTACTTCTTGTACAGACTGCAGAACTATGAGCCAAATAAACCTCTTTTCCTTATAAATTACCCAGCCCCAGGAATATTCCTTTATAGCAATACAAAATGGACTAATACAACATTTTTCAATGGAACACATACAAATGGCCAACAGGTATATGAAAAGGTGGTCACCATCACTAATCATCAGGGCAATGCAAATGAAAGCCTCAATGATATATCACCTCACACCTGTTGGAATGGCTATTATCAATAAGACAAACAATAACAAGTGTTGTTGAACATGTAGAGAAAATAGAATCCTTATCCACTGTTGGTGGAAATGTAAACTAGTACAATCATTATGAAAAACATTATGGAGGTTCCTGGGAAAACTAATAGTAGAATAACCATATGATGCAGCAGTCCTACTTCTGGGTATATATCTCCCAAAATTGAAACCAGTATGTCAAAAAGATATCTGTACCTCTTTATTGTTTGCTGTATTATTCACAATAGCCAAGATAAGAGAGTAATCTAAGTTTCTAACAATGGATGAATGAATAAAAAAAGTGGTACATATACACAATGGAATTCTATTCAGCCTTAAAAAAGAAAGCAATTATATCATTTGAGAAAACATAAATGAGTCTGAAGGACATTATGTTAAGTGATATAAGCCAGGCAGAGATACAAAAATATTGCATACACTCACTTATAAGCCAAATCTAAAAAAGTTAATCTTATAAAATTAGAGAATAGAATAGTCGTTATCAGTGGCACAGATGTGAGGGAGGCGAAAGGTGAGATGTTGGTCAAAGGGTATAACGTTTCAGTTAAACAAGATAAATATATTTTACTGATCTATTACAAAGAATGGTGACTATAGTTAATAATGTGTTGTATACTTCAAAATTTCTAAGAGTAGATTTTAAATGTTCTCATCACAACAAAATATACTTTTTTTTTTTTTTTTTGAGTTGGAGTCTCACTCTGTTGCCCAGACTGGAGTACAGTGGCACGCTCCTGGCCACCGCAGCCTCGACCTGCTGGGCTCTGGTGATCCTTCCGCCTCAGCCTTCCAAGTAGCCGGAACTACAGGCACGCGCTACCATGCCTGGCTAAATTTTTTTTTTTTTGATTTATTGTAGAGACGAGGTCTCGCCAAGTTGCCCAGGTGGGTCTTGAACCCGCAGGCTCAGACAGTCCACTCGTCTCGGCCTCCCAAAGTGCTGGGATTACAGGCTGAGCCACCGAGCCCAGCCAAATATAAGTATTTGAAGTGATGAATATGCTAATCATATTAATCTAATCATTCTACATATGTATATATATCAAAACATTGTACTGTAACCCATAAATGCATATAATTATTATTTTCTAATTAAAAATATTGAGAAAGATGGCAAAACTCCCCAAATTGATTTACAGATTAAATGCAATCTCTTTCACAATCAACGGTTTGTTTTTTGTTTTTGCAAAAATTGTCAAATTGATCTTAAATGTCATATGGAAATGCAAGAAATCCAGACTAGGCATATCAATCTTGAAAAAGAACAAAGTTGGAGAACTCATACTTCCTGATATCAAAACTTACTACAAACCTACTGTAAGTAAGTCATTGTCGTACTGATACAAGGATAGAAATATAGACACATGGAACGGAAATGAGAGCCTAGGAAAAAAAGCCTTATTTATAGTCAACTGATTTTTGACAAAGGTATCATGAAAATTAATGGGTAAATAATCACATTTATAACAAATGGTGCTGGGACAATTGGATATCTACAAGAAAACTGATTAACTTGGACACCCCACCTCACAGCATGCACAAAAATTAACTCAAAATGGTTTACAGACCTAACTGTAAAAAATAAAGCTTTAAAACACCTAAAAAGTCCCATAGGAGTAAATCTTTGTGATCTTGCATTAGGCAAAATTCTCTTAGATGTGATATAAAAAGCATAAGCAAGACAAATTTAAAAGTAATAAATTTGACTTAAAATAAAAATTTTTTTTAGTCAAAGACACCCCAGGAAAGTAAAGGCCCTTCCAGAATAGCCTTGTGAGGATCTTAAGGAAATCTCTTGCTTGGAGAGACAACTATTGTGCTGATCAGTATTAGCAAAGATAATCATTTCAACTTTCCAGGGACCGATCAAAGGGCTTACAGCAAATTGAGAAGCATTTGTTCAACAAAATCTATGAAAAATAGGTAAGAACAGTACAAGGCCTTGGTATTAGAGCTAGGCACTGCTCTGACTTATGGAAGAAATATTTTAGTGAGCTTGGGAGATGAGTGGCAGTTACCATATACTCCAGCTTTCTGGAGTTGAACAGCGATTCTGGGTGGTTTTAGCAGATGATAAAAATAAGCAGATCCCATTTTCCATAGTTCCATGTTGCAGAAGTCTGTATCAAGTGAATGGTGACAGCTGGGCAGCACCGATTTTCCCACCCACAATTTCAACACAGGCAGGACAGCTGATGAAGAGTGTAATCCTTCTTTTTGGCATACATCTGGGTTATGGAAGAGCAAGTATAGTTGACTTAACAGCTGAGTGGAAACTCCCATCTCCTCTTACTTCCTAGAACTTCTGGATAAATTTGACAGTGAATATTGGCATATTCCACCCACCCCCATGGCTATAGAAGATCCATATTGGACAATGGCTGCAGTTCCCATCTTTTCACCAACAGCTCCTTTTCTATAGGGAGGGTAAGGCATGGTCAGCTGGTAAAAAGCCTATTTTCTACCCCATGCCAATACCTGCTCCACAGTGTGAAAATTCTTCGTAGAGGAGGAGTGAAGCATAACTCGAAGCATAATCTTTCCCTTCCCCAAAAGACTGACTTTGATCAAACTATGAAACAATTTATACCCCAGGGCATTTTCAGACATAACAGAGCAAGTAACAAACAGGGGAGGCTGAATGTAATGCCAATAAAAGCAAACCAGCCATAAGCTTAACCTGGAGATCTTAGAAATATAGAAAGTAAATGATAGCTCAGCTAAAGCCACAGCCATTCCTGGTCGTCAGAAAAATTGTATGCATGACTAAGGCTGTGCCTTCAGGAGTAACATCAGAGGCTGCAGGGGAAATAAACTTTATTGATCTAAACCAACCAGCCAAATAATTAAACAAATACACAAACAACAACTCCTGGTTGGAAAAGCAGAGCAAAGGGGCATTCTGTACCCAGAGTTGCTAATATGTCATCTAAAATATCAAATTTTCAACAAAAATTATGAAACACTAAAATAAACAGGAAAATGTGACCTATATATAAGAAAAAGAAGCAGACAGATGAAAATTCTTTTGAGGAAGACCAAATATGGGATTTGGCAGGCAAAGATGTCAAAACAGTTATTATAAATGTGTTCAAATATCAAAAGAAAGTCATGTTTGATATGGAGACCCGCTATTGTCTGTCCATACTGAAACAAACCCTAGCGAAGGGCATGGCAAGTATTCGAGTGCTCCTAAACATACCCACATTACTGAGAGTTAACAAAAGGTGCGCTTCCCCTTATCTCCTCCTATGCACCCCAGTAAGTGACTTCAAAAGAATTCTTAACTTCTCTGCAGTCTGTGCCCAATGAACTGAGAGATGTAAATTCCCATTTCTTAGTGGTCACAGGTTTGAATAATATAGTATCAACGTAACTCTTGTGATTTGTATAACTTTTACAAAAATAATAACATATAACAATGTATGATGTCTTAGGCCCCATAAACTCCCTTTACTCTATGGCAAGCTTGATTAATGCTTCTGCTGGTTGTTACTGATAAAAAGCTGTGCGATACCTCTGGTAACTGGCACCAGGAAATGTGGACCATAAAATGCCATTATTGACAAAATGCAGCTATAACTTAGGTTCTATACAATGCTCAGCTAGTCACGTAGTCAATGTATAGGTACCAAGAACCCTGAACTTATAAAAGTGGACTGTAAAACTTAAAGGGGGAGCAGAACCATTTTAAAGAAGACAAAAGCCTGGCTTTGCTCCCTTGATTTAAGTTCAGAGATAAGTCTCTTTCTACCAGTTCCCTGTCCCTTTGATTTATTGGCATCAAGGAAGAGCAACTGAGCATTACTTGGACCATAACATGTTTAAATAATTAAAGGGTCAGAAAAATCTTACACTAAAGAGCTCCAAGCTCTACTTTTTCTAGAGAGGCACCAAACTACCAGAAGCTGTCTAAGCAATTTTTGTAGGAGCTCTGGCAAACAGGCAAAGGTTTACAGCAATCAAGCAAATGCTAAATCAAGAAAAAGACATCTTCAAAATTGGGGGGAAAGTTTTGTGACATTTTTCCTTGCCCTTTCCCCAATTCCTCTGCTCCTAGTATGGCAGCACTCTTGGTCTGGATAAGGCAGTAGCCCAGTCCCAGTTCTTTATATTGAACCAGAGAGAACAGAGCAAACTTTATTTACAATGTTCTAACCTGTCTAAGGACTTCATGAAGAACTGATGTCTGTTATACCTACCTTGGATCTCAGGTGGGGAAAGCAGCAGGCATTGCACATGAAAGTTGCAGGGAGATGAAAGACCTGCAGATGTCTACCAGAGATTACTGGTAGAGGCATACATTAGACCGTCTAAAGCCTCAAGGGTGACTTGCTGGGAAAATAAGACATTGAAACATAGTCATTGGGAAAGCCACGCAAAGGTCTAGGCAAGATACATACTTAGAAAAGACCTGAGAAGATATTAACCTTTCATCTTGAGATAATCCCTATACTAAGATTAAGGTCAGGTAATCTGTGAAGGACTACCCCAGGAAGAGCCAATCTGCAAAGACTGGTAGCTGTGGTTGTTTTTCAAATGTCCAATTTTCAACAACAATAAAATGAAGAGGCATACAAAGAAACAAAAAAGCATGGCCCACTTACAGGAATAAGGAAATTGGCAGAAAACATTAATAAGAAAGCCCAGACACTGAACTTAAGAGAGAGACTTTGAAACAACTTTCATAAATATGCTCAAGCAACTAAGAAAAAACATAAAAAAGAATTAAAAGAAATCAAGAAAATTATATACAAACAACATGAGAATATCAAAAAAGGGACAGAAGATGTATAAAGGAACCAAACAAAATTCTGGAGCTGAAAATACATGAACCAAAATAAAATTTCATTAGAGGGGGAGGATTGAACAGCAGATTTGAGCAGGCAGAAGAATCAGGGAAGTTGTAAAGATAGGAGAGTTGAAATAGTAGAGTCTGAGGAAAAAAAAAAAGAATGAAGAAAAGTGAGCAGAGCCTAAGGGACTTGTGGGATACCATTAAATGGACCAATATCGTATTATGAGCTTTGAAGAAGAGAGAAAGTAGTAGAGACTTTATTTGAAGAAATAATGGCTAGTGGGGGGGAGGGATTGGCAGTTGAGGGAAAGTGGCCAGGGGAGGGAGGGGCACACCTCATCAACAAGGGTACCTGCATAATCAATGTTTGTATACCTAACCCTGAATTGTACCCTACATCTTTAAAATAAAAAATAATAAAAAAAGAAATAATGGCTAAAAGCTTCCAAAATATAAGAAACGACACGAATCCACAAATCTAAGCTCTGTGATATCTAAGTATGATAAATCCAAAGTATGACCAATGCCAAGACATAATCAAACTATTAAAAGATAAAGAAAACCAATCTTAAAATCAGCAAGAGAGACGTGACCCATCATACATAAGGGATTCTCAGTAAGATTATAAGCTGATTTTTCAGAAGAAACCTTGGAGCCAAGAAGGCAGTGATAAGTATTTTTTTTTTTTTAAAGGCTGTCAACGAACATTCTATATGCAGCAAAACTGGCCTCAAAAATTAGGGAAAAATTAAGACACCCCAAGATAAGCAAAAGTTAAGGGAGTATATTACATTAGATCTGTTCTACAAAAAATGCTAAAGGATACTAGATAGTAACTCAAAGCCAAAAAAATAAATAAACTTCTCTGGTAAAGGTAGATATATGGGCAAACAAACTTCATATCCTAGAAAAAATGGACGAATTCTTAGAAATAAAAAAACTATTAAGGCTGAATCAGGAATAAATAGAAAAATCTCAATATACCATTAACTAGTAAAAGATTTAATCAGAAATCAAAAATATCCCTACAAAGGAAATATTTGAGCCATATGATTTCATTTGTGAATTATTCCCAACATTTAAAGAAGAATGAACACGAGTCCTTCTTTAACTCTTCCAAAATCAAAAAGAAAAAAACACTTCTGTGAATGATTACATGAGGCCAAAATTACCCATAAAACAAAGTCATTAAAACACACTATGGGCTCAGCCTGTAATCCCAGCACTTTGGGAGGCCGAGGTGAGTGGATTGCCCGAGCCCACAGGTTCGAGACCCACCCGGGCAACTTGGCGAGACCTTGTCTCTACGATAAATAAAAAATTAGCCAGGGGTGGTAGCGTGCGCCTGTAGTTCCAGCTACTTGGAAGGCTGGGGCGGAAGGATTGCCAGAGCCCAGAAGGTTGAGGCTGTGGTAGCCGGGAGCGTGCCACTGTACTCCAGTCTGGGTGACAGAGTGAGACTCCAACTCAAAAAACAAAACAAAACAAAACACACAGACACACACACACACACACAAACTACAAAGAAAGAAAAATAAGTCTAATATATTTTATGAACACTGATGCAAAAATGCTCAACAAAGTACCAGCAAATCAAAATCAGCATAATAAAAGCATTATATTCTGTGACGAAGTAGGATGTATTCTTGTAATGTAAGGATGATTCATCATATAAAAGCCAATAAATATGATTCATTGCATTAACAGAATGAATTAAAAACATACATGATCATCTAAACTGATACAAAACAAATATTTGAAAATTAAAGAGAGACATCAGCAATATAGTAGAATAAGAGGTTCCAGCTCTATTCCCTCTATAAAAGCGCCGATTTTGGCAACTACCCACAGATGAGTATAACTTTGAGGGAATCAGAGTCTAGATGAGGTTCCAGCATTGCAGTGGAGCAAAAAACCTGAGTTAACACGTTAAAGAGGGTAAAAAGTGTAGTTTCAATTTACTTATGTCATCTCTCTGCCGTGATGGCACAGCTCAATGCCAAGAGACCACTCCTGCCAACCTATAGTTTCTTCCATGGATAAAAACTAGAATGAAGTGAACACCTAGCTTCCTTAGCCTTGTGAGACACTGCCCAGAGGGCCCACTTCTCTTTCTGCCCACCTTGAACACTGAGGAGATGTACATGGTTAAGTTGCCTGGGGACAGAAGCAGAAAGAAGGGGAGAGAGAGAGTACAGCAACCAGTGTGTGGTTCCAAACAGTGGCTGTAGATCTTTCTAAACTGCCTGCAAACTCTACAACAAGGTTAACCCAAGAAATATGAAATATGACTTGCCAAAGGACGCCCTAATTAGCCAACGTGAGCCCCACATACTGCATGCACCCCACAACCACCCTGGGATGGTGCCCCACATATCCCTAAATGCAGCCTGTCTGAACTCCCACAAACAGTACATGAATCTCCATAGTAGGCGCATATCTTAACAGCTGGTTTGATTCTACTGGATTGGGAGAAGATATACAACCTTGAACATGTTGGGCACTGCCCTAGGAAAAAGAAACAGGAGGCCCAGCAATAGGTCTGGATTTACAGATAGAGAAAAGGCACCCAATCCAAGATTTGCTAACTCAATTCAACATGAATAAAACACCCCCATCAAAAAGTAGGTAAACAACATGAACAGACCGAAAGTAGTCACACAAGCGGCCAACAAACATGTGAAAAAATGCTCAACATCACTAATCAGAGAAGCGCAAATTAAAACCACAATGAGGAAGCAACGCGACAGTTTCCGGAGACAGCGGATCTGCTCCGAGCGGCCGTGCCGACCGTAGTCATGGCGGCGGCCTGTGTTGCTGCAGCCGAGGGTGCTGAGGAACCCGCCCCGGAGGCTGAGCCGCTGGCCGTGGCCCGGGAGCGGAGCAGCCGCTTTTTGAACGGCCTGGAGCCGGTGAAGCAGGGCGCCGAGGCTCGCGTGTTCCGCGGCCGCTTTCAGGGCCGCGCGGTGGTGGTGAAGCACCGCTTCCCCAAGGGCTACCGGCACCCGGCGCTGGAGGCGCGGCTCCGCCCGCGGCGGACGGTGCAAGAGGCCCACCTCTGCGGTGCTCCGCTGCCGCCGCGCGGGAATATCTGCCCCCGTTGTCTTTTTTGTGGACTATGCTTCCAATTGTTTATATATGGAAGAAATCGAAGGCTCCGTGACTGTTCGAGATTATATTTAGTCCACCTTGGAGACTGAAAAAACCCCAGAGTCTCTCCAGCTTAGCAAAACAGTTGGGCAGGTTTTGGCTCGAATGCACGATGAAGACCTTCATCACCGCGACCTCACCACTTCCAACATGCTCCTGAAGCCCCCGCTGGCACAGCTGAACATCGTGCTCGTCGACTTCGGGCTGAGCTTCATTTCAGCATTGCCAGAGAATAAGGGCGTGGGCCTCTACGTCCTGGAGAAAGCCGTCCTCAGCACCCATCCCAACACCGAAGGGTGTTTTCAGCTTTTCTGGATAGCTACTCCACCTCCTCCAAGGCCAGACCAGTGCTAAAAAAGCTAGAGGAGGTGCGCCTGCGAGGAAGAAAGAGGTCCATGGTTGGGTAGGAGAGTGTGGCAGCCGCATAGTTGATGCTTTTTCAAAGAAGATTTGAAGGAATGCTACGTATATGAGATTCGACCTATGTAAAGGTGTCCTGATCACACTTGGTGAGAGTCATTACCTGCAGCTCACCGCTGTCAGGGCTGATCATGCATGGAAGACATGTTTTGGGAAGACTGGGTATCTAACCTCAGTCATGGCCAGGCTCTCTCCCAGCTTGTGACATGAGTGCCTCATGAACGTGGGTTTGGCACTGAGTGATATAATGAGAACATTATTCTCTTCAGTCCTGGTGAGGCAAGGCAAAGTCTCAGTTGGTGATGGTGTTTTGTCAGCCTCTAACCCAGCGTATTTTTGTTGCATGCATGATATATTCATCTTGAAACCAGTTTTGTTGGATACAACCAGCATTTAAAAAATTAAAGAATCACAGACTAGAAAATATCAGTGCATTGTTTTATAAGACTTGTTTCAAATGTATATTGACAAGGGTATGTACTGGGTTTTGTTGTAAAATATATTTATCTTTGAGGGTTGATTAAAAGATGAAAAATTAGCTTAACTTCAATTTTTCTTTTATAGAAAAGCAGGCTTGTAGCTCTCAACTGAAATTGATGTAACATTGTTTTATTTTTTATTGCTGTTTTTATGGTTACCTTCTAACTAAGGCAAGTGATTATAAAGTTTAAGTTTCTGTGGATGAAAAAAAAAAATAAAACCACAATATCTCATCTTACACCAGTCAGAATGGCTATTATTAAAAAGTCAAAGAACAGTAGACGTTGGTGCGAATGCAGAGAAAAAGAAACACTTATTCACTGCTGGTGGGATTCTAAACTAGTTCAACCTCTGAAAATAGTGTGGCAATTTCTCAAAGAGCTAAAAATATAGCTGCCATTCAACCCAGTAATACCATTATTAAGTATGTACTCAAAGGAAAGGAAATAGTACATTAAAAAATACCTGTACTTGTATGTTCATTGCAGCACTATTCACAATAGCAAAATCATAAATCCAACCTAAGTACCAATTAACAATTGACTGGATAAAAAAATGTGGTACATATACACTATGGAATATTATGCAGACATAAAAATAATGAAAATAAAAAATAATGAAATCATGCCCTATGTAGCAACATGAATGGAGCTAGAGAATATTTTCCTAAGTGAACTCAGAAACAGAAAAACAAACACTGCATGTTCTCACTTACACATGGGAGCTACATAACCAAAAAATGGAAATAATAGACAATGGGGACAGTAAAAAGGGAAAGGTGGGGAGGGGAGTTAGGATTCAGAAATTACTTATTGGGTGCAATTTTAAGAATGGGTCACTTGAAGTCCAATCCCCATCAGTACACAATATTTCCATGTAACAAACATGCATTTGTACACCAGGATGAAGAATAAAATTAACAAATCTTTTTCTAGATTAACCAAGAAAAAAAGGAAGAATCAAATAAATAAAATCAGAAATGAAGGATGAGATATTACAACTGATAACCCAGAAATACAAAGGATCATAAGACACCATCATGAACAATTTTATGGCAACAAATTGCATAGCCTAGAATAAATAAATTCCTAGAGAATTACATCAAGAAACATACAAAAACTGAACCATGAAGAAATATAAAATATGAATAGAACAAAATGGAGTAAGAAGATTGAATCAGTAATCAAACATTTCTCAACAAAGAATAGCACAGTATCAGATGGTTTCATGGGTGAATTCTACAAAGCACTGAAAAAGAATGTAAGTCCTTCTCAAACTTAAAAAAAATTGAATAGGAAGGAAAAATTCCAATTGTATAAGGCCTGCATTACCTTGATATTAAAATCAGGCAAGGACACAAGACAATTACAGGCCAATATCCCTGATGCACATAGATGCAAAAATCCTGAACACAATGCTAGCAAATCAAATTTAACAGCACACTGAAAAAAATCACCATTGTTGAGTGGGATATATGTCTGGAGTGCAAGAATGGTTCAACACACTCTATTGAATAAGTGTGATATACCATATTAGCAGAATGAAGGATCATATCATCTCAATACACAAAGAAACAACATTAACAAAATTTAATAACTTTTCATGATAAAAACTCTCAATAAATTACTAAAAAAACCCCTCAATATAATAAAGGCTCTATATATGTCAAGCCCACAGCTAACATATGCAATGGTGAAAAGCTGAGGAATAAGACAAGGATACCCACTTTTGCCACTTCTATTCAATCTAGTACTGGAATATCCAGACAGTGCAATAAGGCAGCAAACAGAAATAAAGGGCAACAAAATCAGAAAGGTAAAGGTGAAATTGTCTCTGTTTGCTGATGACATGATCTTATATATAAAAAACCCTAAACACTCCACCAAAAATTGTTAGCACGGATAAACAGATTCAATAAAGAGTCAGAATACAAAATCAACATACAAAAATAAGTTGTGTTTCTACTCAGTACACATAAACTATCCAAAAGAAGAATTCAGAAAACAATTCAATTTATAATAGCTACCAAAAAAAAAAAAAAATTAAGCATAAACTTAACCAAGGAAGTGAAAGATCTGTAATACCAAAAAGTATAAAACATTGATGAAAGAAACTGAAGACACAAATAAATGTAAAAATAAAATATCCCATTCATGCTGGAAGAATTTATAATGTGAAAATATTCATCCTATTCAAAGCAATCTATAGATTTAATGCAATTTCTATGGAAATTCCAATGGCATTTTTAACAGAAATAGAAAAAAAAAAAAAACCCTCTAAAATTCACATGGAACCACAAAAGATCCCAGATAGCCAAAGGAATCTTGAAAATGAAGAACAAAGCAGGAAGCCTAACTCTTCCTGATTTCAAACTATATTTTAAAGCTGTAATAATAAAGTATAATGGTACTGGAATAAAAACAGGCAAATAGACAAAACAGTACAGAGAGCTCAGAAATAAACCCATGCATAGATGGTCAAGTAATTTTCAAAAAGGTGGCCAAGCATATACAATGGAAAAATTATAATATCTTCAATTAATACTGTTAGGAAACTGGATATCTACTTGCAAAAGAATAAAACTGGAACCTTAATTTATAACACACAAAGATTAACCCAGAATGAATTAAAGACTTAAACATAATAAGACTTGCAAATGTAAAACTCCTAGAGGAAAACATAGGGAATAAGCTCATTAGCATTGCTCTTGACAGTGATTTTTAAAAATGTGACAACAAAAGCACAGGCAACAAAAGCAAAAATAAGTCAGACAACATCAAACTAAAAAGCTTCTGCACAGTCAAGGAGACAATCAACAAAATTAAAAGGTAACTTACAGAATCTGAGAATATATTTGTAAGCCATATATCTGATATGAGGTTAACATCCAAAATATATAAGAAACTCATACAAGGGAACAGAAAGAAATCCCAATTAAAAAAATGAGCAAAGGACCTGAATAGACATTTTTCCAAAGAAGACACACAAATGCCCAAAAGATCTATGAAAAGGATATCACTTGACACCTGCTAGGATGCCTATTATTAAAAAAACAATAAAAAGACATTAAAAAGCAAGAAGTATTGGTAATTACATAGAGAAAAGAGAACACATACTCTGTTGGTGGTACATAAAACATGTAGCAGCAACTGATCGTACAGTATGGAATTTTCCCAAGAATTAAAAATAAATCTACTACTAGATCCAGCAATCCTTCTCAGTATATAATCAAAGGAATTTAAATCAGGATCTTTAAGATGTATCTGTACTCACATGTTCATTGAACCTATAGCCAAGATACAGAAACAACTTAAATGTCCATTGACAGATGAAAGGACAGAGAAATTGTGATATATACAGACAATAGTATATAATTCAGTAGGCAAAACGTAGAAAAATATGCCATTCACGATAACATGCAGAGACCTATAGAACAGTATGTTAAGTGAAGTAATCCAGACATATGAAGACAAATAATGTATATCACTTATAAGTGGAATCTAAAATAGCCAAACTCAGAAACATAGAGTAGAATGTGGTTACTAGGGTGGGGGGGAGAGGGATATAAGTAATTAATTATTAAAGAGTATAAAGCAGTTATGAAGGAGAAATAAATTCTGGGGATCTACTATGCAATATGGTGCCTGGTAGCTAATCATACTGTAGTGTATACTTAAAACAGCTAAAGGGGTAGTTCTTATATGAAGTATTCTTACAATAAAAATTCAGTAATAATAATGATAGTAGGAAGAATCTTTGGGAGGTGATGGATAAGTTTGTTGCTTTGATGGTAGTGATAGTTTCCAGTGTATTTATCCCCAAACCCACTGAGATGTATACAATAAATATATACACTGAAATTGACTCTAGGTTTATGTCTCTCCTCAAATTCATATGTTGAATATGAATAAAATAATAAAGTGGTGATATTAGGAAGTGGGGCTGTTGTAAGATGGTTAGATTATAGGATTAGTTATAAAAGAAACCCCCCCCAGAGAGCTAGCTAGCCTCTTCTACCATGTGAGGACACAGCGAGTAGGCTCTACCTACAAACCCGAGAGTAGGCCCTCACCAGACATCAACTTTGACAATGCCTTGATCATGGCGCTGAACTGTGAAAAATAAATTTGTGTTGTTTATAAGCTACCCAGTTTATGGTGTTTTGTTATAGCAACCTGAACAGACTATGATATATAGTTATTTAGAGGTCAACCATACCTCAATAAGGTCATTCACATTTTTTAAAAAAGGAAAATTCAACACTTAAAAAATAAAAACACTGAATAGAGCGGTTTCAAGATGGCTGACTAGTGGCAATTGGTACTCATCCCCCAACAAAGAAAACAAAAATAGTGAGTAGATAATCACACATTCAATAGATTATCACAGAAAGAATACTGTATTCAGCAGAGAAGTGACATAAAATATTTAGAGCAAGGGAGGGGAGGAAAGTGAGACAGCCTGCTCAGCTAGAATAAGCTGGAAGAGGCTCCCCAATGTGAGGAATAAGTGAGATACCCCCAGTGATCCACATTCCCACTGCAGACTGCTGTAATTCCAGCTATGGGAGAGCCCTCTAGACCCTTGTGGGCCCCAAGACTAACACAGGGCCTGCCTGGAAACCATGAGAAATCATTATTTTGGAGAGGGAGTTCACACTGGGTTTCACACATCCCCCAAGCCCTAATGGGTACCAGCTATCAGCAAGGTACCATACTGAGAACCTAGGCCCCACTAGATTGCATCCTCTCCAGGGGTCCAATGACCCCAGCATCTCTCCCCATCTTTAGAGCTTTATTGACATTCCATACCTGCAGCTACCATCGCTACTGGCTACTGCCACCAGGACTGAAGCCTGAACCATTGGCAAAGACTCTGCTGCCGACTGCAGCAAACCTGCCACAGGTTTTCACATACCCAGAGGAAAAATTCCCCCACCTGCAGCTGCATCTGCAGACTGCCACTGCCAGGGCAAACGCACAAGCAAAATGCATGCTCCCCAGCCACCTGCATACAGTTGCTGACATGGAAAACAACTCTGTACTCCACAGTAGCAGGGCCCCAGGGCAACCACTGCTGTCCCAATCCGCACATTCCACAAGAGACCTGGATATTATCCTGTCCCTGCCTACCACAGTCAGCACCTGCAAGCACCACCGGGGAACCTGTGAACAGGTATGTCCAGCCCAGCCCTGTCGTCTGCAAGTGCCCAAGACCATCATCCAAGTGTCTGGGAACCACCCAGCCCAGTCCACCACCATTGGCACCTGAAAATGTTTTAGGGAGCTGAGGTCTGGGCCACCCAATCTGCCACTAACACCATAACTGGCACCCAACTGTACATGCCACCTGCAGGTCTGGGAGCTTGTCTTCCTAGCCTGACGCAGGCCCTGCCAACACCAGTACTAACTGCTTGGGAATCAGAGGATTGTCCTGCCACTGCTACTGTCATCATCCTTGCCATGCCCACTGTCCAGGGGCCTGAGATCCTTTCCACATCCTCAGCCCACCATTGCCACTACCAGCACTAGAGCATGCTGGCTGAAGGCCCAAGAATCAGCCTGCCTTGACTTGTGAACACTGATGCCAGCATATGCCACCCTGGGGCTCAAGGACAGGTATGCTTGGCCCACTGCTGCTAGCATTCAGGACTGAAAAGGCTCACTTGGCATTCTCATCTCCAGCAAAATTTCAACTTCACCACAGCCTCCACTAACAACCGCATCCTAAGCCACTGAGGAAACCTGACACCACTGATGCTGCTTACAGCTAAATTAATCATGGAGACTAGACTACTGCATGCTCTCAAAAATCAAAGTCAAAGTGACCTAACCAACAGCACAAAAACATCTTCAGGGAAAGTCCTCCCCTACAAAAGAAAATTAGAAAAAATTTGAAAAAGCAACTGTTACACAAAATGCACAGATATCAACATAAGAACACAAGAGACATAAAGCAGCAAGGAAATATGACATCTACAAAAGAAAGCAATAATCTATCAGGAAACTATTACAACCAGAAATGAATTTATACAATCCTGAAAAAAGAACAAAAATAGTGATATTGAAAAAGCTCAGTGAGACACAAAGAATACAGAAATGCAATACAAAGAAATCAGAAAAAAGTAAGGATATGACTGAGAAATTTACCAAAGAGATACATACCGTAAAAAAGAACTGAAAAGAAGTTCTGAAATGGAAGTATTAAGTGAAATAGAAAATATATTCAAATTCAACAATAAATCAGATGAAACAGAATAAAGAATTTCAGAACATAAAGACAGGTCTTCTGAAATAACCAAGATAGATAAAAATAAAACAAAATCAGAAAGAATGAAAAAAGCCTACATGACATATAGGACACCATAAAATGACCAAATGTTTGAATTTTCAGTGTCTGAGAAGGTGAAGACAAAAGAGATAGAAAAACCTACTTAATAAAACAATAGCTGAAAGCTTCTGCAATAGTCCATTTTGTGTTGCTATAAAGAAATAACTGAGGCTAAGTAACTTACAAAGAAAAAGGGTTTACTTTGACAATTCTGCAGACTGTACAAGAAGCACAGTGCCACACCTGCTTCTGATGAGGGCCTCAGGAAGTTTACAATCATGGCAGAAGGCAAAGGGGGAGCAAGCATGTCACATTATGAGAGTAGAGACAAGAGAAAGAAGAGAGGTGCCAGGCTCTTTTAAACAACCAGATCTTGTGTGAACTCATAGAGTGAGAACTCATTCATTACCGCAAGGACAGCACCAAGCCATTCACGAAGGATCTGCCCCCTTGACGCAAACACCTTCCACCATTCCCCACCTCTAACACTGGGGATCATATTTCAACATGAGATTTGGAGGAAACAAATATTCAAAGTAAATTAGCTTTCCACGTCTAGCAAGAGATTTGGACAACCAAATACAAGAATCTCAGAGATTCTGTAATAGATACAATTCAAAAAGGTCCTCTCTGTGGCATATTATAGTAAAACTTTCAAAAGGAAAAAACAAAGAATTCTAAAAACAGCAAGAAAATGAAAGAGACGGAAAAGGATATTCCACGCAAACAGAAACCAAATGCAGGCAGGAGTACTTATATCAGAACAGACTTTAATTCAAAAACAGTAAAAAGAGACAAAGAAGGTCATTATCTAATGATAATGGCATTAATTCAGCAAGAAGTTAGGAAAATTCTAAATAGTATATATGGACCCAACACCAGAGCACCCAGATATAAAAAGCAAACATTATTAGATACAAAGGAAGAAATAGACTCCAATACAATAAGGGTGGGGACTTTAGTACCCCACCATCAGCATTAGACAGAACATCTACACAGAAAATTAACAAAAAAATTGAATTTAAATTACCATTAGACCAAATGAACCTAACAGACAGAAAATTTTATCCAACACCTACAGAATACATATTTTTCTGACAAGCACATGAAATATTCACCAGGATAGACCACATATTAGGACATAAAGTAAGTCTCATCAAACTTTTAAAAAATAAAAATCTTAATTATCTTCTCAGACAACAATAGAATAAACCAGAAATCACTAACAAAAGGAACTTTGGAAACTGTACAGATATATGGAAATGAAACAACATGCTACTGAATGATCATTAGACTAAGAAGTAAAAAACAAATGAAACAAATGAAAATGGAAACACACATACCAAAACCTATGGAATATAGCAAAAGCCTTGCTAAAATATAAGTTTATAGCAAAAAATGCCTATATCAATAAAGTAGAAACATCTTAAATGAACAATCTAATGATAAACCTCAAGGAACTAGAAAAGGAAGAACAAACCCAAAATTAGCACAAAAAAAGAAAAAATAAAGGTCAGAGCAAAATTGGAACTGGCAACCAATTCCTGATCAAAACCCAAGATATCCATGCCATAAAAGATAAGATAGACAAGTGGGACCTGATTAAACCGAAAAGCTTCTGCAAAGCAAAAGAAACCATCAAGAGAGCAGGGAGACAGCCCACAGACTTGGAAAAAATATTTGCCAACTGTATATCTGACAAAGGCCTAACATCCAGGATCTACAAGGAACTCAAACGTGCCAAGAGGAAAAACAAAACAAAACAAACAAACAGCCTCATTAAAAAGTGGGCAAAAGACATGAATAGACACTTCTCAAAAGAAGATATACAGGCAGCCAACAGACACATGAAAAAGTGATCAGCTTCACTCATCATCAGAGAAATTCAAATCAAAACCTCATTGAGATACCACCTAACCCCAGTAAGAATGGCCAACGTTAATAAAACAAACAACAACAGATGCTGGCGAGGATGTAGAGAAAACGGAATGCTTCTACACTGCTGGTGGGGATGCAAACTCGTACAACCTCTTTGGAAAACAGTATGGTGATTTCCAAAAGAACTAGAAATTGACCTTCCATATGACCCAGCAATCCCCCTACTGGGAATATACCCAGGGGAATGCAAATCATTCTATAAAAAAGATACATGCACATGCATGTTTACTGCAAAATTATTCACAATAGCAAAAACATGGGACCAACCATGCTGCCCATCGAAACTGGACTGGATAAAAAAAATATGGTATATATACACAATGGAATACTACACAGCCATAAAGAAGGACAAACATAGGGACTTCACAGCAACTTTGATAGATTTAGTGTCTATCATACTCAGTGATCTATCACAGAAACAAAGAACAGAGTACCACATGTTCTCACACATAAGCGGACCCTGAACATTTATCATAATATTATAAGAAAGGGATTGGCAGTAGGGGGATACTTCCGGGGAGAGTCGGAGGAGGACACACAACATCAATAAGGGTAACTGATCTCAAGTCAGATAAAATGGGGATGAAAGGGAGGCCCAAACTTTACCTGTATGATGACCACTTATATACCTAATCCTGAATTGTACCCCACATCTTAAAAAAAAGCAGAATTAAATGAAAAGAAAATTAATACAAAATATAAAAGATCAATGAAACCATAAGGTGGTTTTCTAAAAAGATAAACAAAATTGGTAATATGCTAGTTAGACTAACCAAGGAAAAGAGCAGACTCAAATAAACAAAATCAGAAATGAAAAAGGAGACATTACAACTAACACCAAGGAAATATAAATCATCAGACACTATTGTGAACAATCAAACACTAACAAATTATAATGCATAGAGGAAATGGATATTCCTCAACACATACAATCTACCAAGATTGAATCAGGAAGAAACAGTAAACCTGAACAGACCAACAACTAGTAGCAAAACTGAATCAGTAAGGAAAAAGTCTCCCAGCAAAGAAGCCTAGGATTAAACAGTTTCACTGCTAAATTTGATCAAACTTTCAAAGAAAAAATTATATCAATAAACTCTTGGATCTAATAAATAAATCCAGTGAAGTTGCAGGATTAAAAAAAATCTACATTAAAAACTAGCAGCATTTCCAGAAATCATTAATAAACTAGCTCAGAAAGAAATAAAGAAAGCAACCTCACTTAAGATAGCTACAAAAAACATCTAGGAATAAGTTTAACAAAGGAGATAAAAGAAAATCTAAAAAAACAGATAAAATATATTGAAGAGCACACAAACAAATGAAAAGACATCCCATGCTCATGGATATGAAAAATTAATGTCATTATAATGGCCATACTGCCCAAAGCAATCTACAGATACAGTGCAACCTTATTAAAACAGCAACTCCATTTTTCACCATAAAACAAAAAAACAAAAACAGGCTGGGAACAGTGGCTCATGTTCACAGTCTCAGCACTTTGGGAGGTCAAGGTAGGAGGATAACTTAAGGCCAGTAGCTGAGGACCAGCCTGGGCAACCATAGTGAGACCTCGTCTCTAGAACAAAATAAAAAAAGGAAAAAATTTGCCATGTGTGGTAGCATGTATCTGTAGTCCTCCTGAGAGAGAGAGAGAGAGAGAGAGAGAGAGAGAGAGAGAGAGAGAGAGAATGCTAAAATTACACGGAACCCAAAAAGAGCCTGAATAGCCAATGCAATCCTGAGCAAAAAGAACAAAGTTGGAGGCATCACACTATTTTACTTTAAAATATATTAAAAGGCTATAGTAACCAAAACAGAATGGTATTGGTATAAAAACAGACACTTAGACCTATAGAATAGAATAGAGAACCTAGAAATAAATTTATACATTTAGAGCCAATACATTTTCTTTCTTTTTTCTGTTTAATGCAAGAATGAACTGGATTGTAAAAATGTATTTATCAATACACATGTTTCATGTTTAATGCAAGAATGAACTGGATTGCAAAAATGTATTTATCAATACACATATTTATTTGTGAGGCGCTCTGCCACAGGTGTGGTGTTGGTGGTGCTGAGAATGATGCTGATGATTTGGTCAGGGATGAGATGATGAAATCAAGAAAAGTTGTTTAGGGACTAAGCCCCCTCCTGCTGGAAGCATTCAAAGAAAACATTAATTTTGTATCTACAGTGGTAGAGTAATTTTCATCCCACAGAAGTGCTACTATAGACAATTATATCTTTACACATTTCACAAGAAAAGTAAAGTGAATTTAGATGTCTTACAAACAGTAATAACCCTTTTATAGCCCTTAAAATGAGTTGTATGCTATTGATGATGTATGTGTTCAGGGTACAGACGTTCTGAAAAGGAGCACAGGGCCACTGACTGCTTATTAAAAATGATGACCTAGGAGCACTCATTAAACATGTTGCTATCACCTTGCCATTCAAGATTTTTATTTTATTTTATTTGAAAGATGTGGGGTACAATTCAGGATTAGGTAGATACATGGTCATTCCACAGGTAAAGTTTGGGACTCCCTTTGGTTCCTGTTTCACCTGGTTTGAGATCAGGTACCGTTATTGATTCTATGCACCCCCCTTCCCGCCCTGGCAGTGTTCTGCTACTGCCGAAACCTTTTTTATAGTGTTATGATAAATGTTCAGGGTTCACTTATCAGTGAGAACATGTGGTACTCAGTTTTTTGTTTCTGTGATAGATCACTCAGTATGACAGACTCTAAAACCATCCAAGTTGCTGTGAAGTTCATAATTTTGTCCTTCTTTATGGCTGCATAATATTCCATTGTGTATCTATCTATCTATCTATCTATCTATCTATCTATCTATCTATCTATAACTTTTTAAAATCCAGTCCACTTTCGATGGGCAGCATGATTGGTTCCATGTTTTTGCTATTGTGAATAATGCTGCAATAAACATGTATATGCAGGTATCTTTTTAATAGAATGATTTTAGTTCCTCCAGGTGTATTACCAGAAGGAGGATTACTGGGTTGTATGGAAGGTTGATTTTTAGATCTTTTAGAAATCGCTGCACTGTTGTTGCTGTTGTACTAATATACACTCCCACCAACAGCATAGAAGAATTCCCTTTTCTCTACGTCCTCTTCAGCTTATGTCGCTTTTTTGAGTTATTGATGATGGCCATCCTGACTGGAGTTAGGTGGTATCTCAGTGTGATTTTGATTTGCATTTCTTTGATGATTAGTGAGACTGAGTATTTTATTCATGTATCTGTTGGCTGCTCAGATGTCTTCTTTTGAGATGTGTCAATTCATTTTCTTTGCATACTTTGTAATAGGGTTGTTTCTTTTTTTGCTTTTGGCACATTTGAGTTCCTTGTGGATCCTGAAGGTTAGGCTTTTGTCAGATATACAGTTGGCAAATATTTTTTCACATTCTGTGAGCTGTCTCCATACTCTCTTGATGGGTTCTTTTGCTTTGCAGAAACTTTTTAGTGTGATGAGGTCCCACTTGTCTATCTTCTCTCTTATTGCATTCGCTTTTGGGGATTTGTTCAAGAGTTGGTTGCCTACTCCAATGTGCATAAGAGTGTTTCCTGTGTTTTCTTCTAGGATTCTTATAGTTTGAGGTTTTATGTTTCAATTTTTGATCCATCTAGGGTAGTTTCTTGTGTATAGAGATAGGTAGAGGTCCTGTTTCAATTTTCTGCATGTGGTCAACCAGTTTTCCTAGCACTATTTACTGAATAAGTTCTCCTCTCCCCAGTGGTTGTTGGTGGAAGCTTTGTTGAAGATGTTGGTTGAGAAACTGAGGTTTTGCTTCTCTATCCTGTTCCATTGGTTTATATACCTGTTCTTGTACCCATACTAGTCTGTTTTGATTATTGTAGCCTTACATTACAGTTTAAACTCTGGAAGTGTGATACCTCCCGCTTTGTTTCTTCTGCTAAGGATTGTTTTGGCTATTTGTGGTCTTTTATGTTTCCATATGAATTTCTGTATTGTTGTTTCCAGGTCTGAGGTACAATGATGTACATCTTAACAATGTTGATTCTTCCAACCCACAAGCATGGAATGTTTTTCCAATTGTTTGTGCCTTTTTTGATTTCTTTGAGCAGTGTTTTGTTTTTTTCATTGTAGAAGTCTTTCACTTCTCAGGTTAGGGAGATGCCAAGGTATTTCATTTTTTTATGTGGCTACTGTGAATGGATTGTGCTTTTTATTTGTTTCTCTGCTCGTTTGTTGTTGGTGTATAAGAATGTGATAGTCTTTTGCACACTGATGTTATACCCTGAGATTTAGCTAAAAGTCCTTGATCAGTGCAAGGAGGTTTTTGATAGATCCTCTTGCGTTTTCAAGGTCTACGATCATGTTCTCAGCAAAGAGGGATAACTTAATTTCCTCTTTTCCTATTTGGATACCCTTGATTTCCTTCTCTTGTCTGATTGCTCTAGCTAGGACTTCCAACACTATGTTGAACAGCAGGGGTAAGAGGGGCACCCTTTCTTGTTGCAGTCTTCAGGGGAAATGCCTCCAATTTCTGTCCATTTAAGTAATTTGCTGGCTGTGGGTTTATCGTAGATGGCTCCTACTCTTTTGAGGTATGTTCCATCCATGGCCAGGTGTTCAAGAGTTTTTATTGAGAACTGATGTTGAATTTTATCCAATGCTTTTCCTGTGTCTAATGACATAATCATATGGTTCTTGTTTTTACATCTGTTGATGTATTTAATTATATTTATGGTCTTCTGGATGTTGAGCCAGCCCTGCATCCCAGGGATGAAGCTCACTTGGTCTGGTGAATGATTTTTGGAAATGTTATTGGATCCAAGTTGCTAGAATCTTGTTTAGAATTTTTGCATCTATGTTCATTAGGGAAATCAGCCTGTAGTTATTTTTCTTTGTTAGGTCTTTACCCAGTATGAGTATCAATGTGATAACTTTATAATATGATTTGGGGAATGTTCCATCTTTCTTGATTGTTTGGAATACTTTCAACAGAATTGGTATCAGTTTCTCCTTGTATGTTTTGTAGAATTCCACTGGAAAGTCATCTGGTCCAGGAAGTTTTTTGTTTGTAGGTAGTTTTCTTATGATGGAGCCAATTTCCTGGGTAGTTATTGGTCTATATAGGGTCTCAATTTCTTCTTGTTTCAACCTTGGGAGGTTGTACAATGTCAGAAAGTCCTTCATTTCATTTAGATTTTCAACTTTGTTTCCATACAGGTGTGCAAAGTAAACTATGATAATCTTTTGTATTTCTTCAGGGTCAGTTGTGACTTGATCTTTTGCATTTCTGATTGTGTTTATTTGGGCTTTTTCTTTTGCTTGGTCAATTTGGCTAGGGGTCACTCAATCTTGTTTATCCTTTCAAAGAGCTAGCTTTTTGTTTCACTGATTTTTTCTATGGTATTTTTGTATTCTATATCCTGCATCTGGGCTTTTACTTTTGTGATCTGGACTCTTCTGCTGAAGTTAGGGTTTTGGTGACCTTGTTTTTCCAGCTCCCTTAGGTGATTTGTTAGGCTGTTAACTTGTGATCTTTCCATTTTCTTGATGTGTGCTCATAGAGATATGAATTCACCTCTTAGTACTGATTTCATGGCATCCCAGAGGTTTTGGTAAGATGTTTCCTTATTTTTATTTGTTTCCAGGATTCTTTTAATTTCTGTGTTGACTCAGGAATTGTTCAGCACCATGCTGCTTAGTTTCCATGTCTTTGTGGGTTTTGGGGGAATTTTGTTGGTGTTGATATTTATTTTTATTCCACTGTGGTCTGAGAAAGTACATGGCAGTATTTCAATCTTATGAAATTTGCTAATGTTTGGTCAATGGCTGAGGATGTAGTCAATCTTGGAATATGTTCCATGTGGTGATGAATAGAATGCATATTCTGTGGCGGTTGGGTGGAATATTCTGTAGGTATCTACTTTTTTTAAGATTAGAAAATATAGTTTATTTAGAAAGCAAATTAGGAAGAGAGAGGAGATTCACCTTCCCAAGGGGAGGGGACCAAAGCTTAGGAAAACATGGCCTGGCCATAGTTCAAAGAACTCATGGGCAGACCATAGCTTAGCAAAACAATGGCTAAAAAGTAAATTAGAGAGAGAGAGAGAGAGAGAGAGAGAGAGAGAGGAGATTCACCTCTCCAAGGTAGGAGAAGGGGCCAAAGCTTAAAAAACATGGTGGCGGCCATGGCTCAAAGAGCACATAGCCACACCAGAGTCTAGTAAAGCAATGGCCTGTAGGTATCTATTAAGTTTATTTGGTCAGGTGCCAAGTTGAGGTTCCGGATCTATTTTGTTGATTTTTTTGCCTTGGTGATCTATCTAGGGATGTTATTAGGGTATTTAAGTCCCCAGTTATGACAGTGTTAGAGTCAATGTCCTTTTTTCATTTACTTAGTAGCTGCTTTATAAATGCTGGTGCTCCTGTGTTGGGTGCATATGTGTTTAGGGTGGATTTTTCTTTTTTTTTTTTTTTGAGTTGGAGTCTCACTCTGTCGCCCAGACTAGAGTGCAGTGGCTGCTTCTGGCCACTGCAGCCTCGACCCACTGGGCTCTGGTGATCCTTCTGCCTCAGCCTTCCGAGTAGCCGGAATTACAGGCACGCGCTACCATGCCCGGCTGATTTTTTGATTTATTGTAGAGATGAGGTCTCACCAACTTGCCCAGGCAGGTCTCGAACCCACAGGCTCAGGCAATCCACTCACCTCAGCCTCCCAAAGTGTGGGATTACAGGCTGAGCCACCAAGCCCGGCTAAGGTGGATTTTTCTTGTTGATGAATTGAACCTTTTATCATTATGTAGTGCCCCTCTGTGCGCTTTTAAAATTTTTGATAGCTTAAAGGCTGCTTTGTCTGATAAAGATCATGGCTCCTGCATTATTTTGTAATTCATTTGTCTAAAAATTTGTTTTCTATCCTCTAACTTTAAGTCTGTGAATGTCCTTTGTGGTGAGATGTGTTTCTTGGAGGCAGCAAAATGTTAGGTCATTTTTTAAAATCCAGTTTGCCATTCTATGGCTTTTCAGTGGTGTATTTAGTCTATTCATGTTCAGGCTGGTTATTGAAATGTGAGAGTTTGTCTCTGTCATAATGCTCCTATAAATCTGTTTTGTTTAGCTTCTGTGTTAATATATATGCGTGCTTTTGTTTTTATGTGTGTGATATGTTCTACTGTTTCTGTGTTTGTGATCTTGTGAAGTATATGGTCTTTGTTTCTGTTTTCTTCTGTGTACAACACCTTTCTAAGTGTCCCCTGTAGAGCTGGCCTCCACAGCATATTCTCTTAGGGATTGGATGTCTGGGAAGGATTTTAATTCCCTATTGCTGATGAAGCTGAGCTTGGCTGGGTAGGACATTCTTGACTGAAATTGTTTATCCTTGAGGACATTAAAGATTGGGGTCCAATCCCTTCTGGTCTGTACTGTTTCTGCAGATAAGTCTACAGCAATTCTGATTGGTCTCCCCGGTAGGTAGCGTGACCTTTTTCCCTTATTGCCTTTAGGATTTTTTCTTTTATACCTACTTTGTATAGGCAAATCACTATGTGTCTAGGTGTTGGTCTTCTTATAAGAGGTCTTGCAGGGGTTCTCTTAATCTCTTGTGTTTGAATCTCTTGTACTTGTATAGTTGTCTATCTGGCCAGAGGAGAAAATTTTTCTTGAATGGCCTCATGGAATTTTTGTTCCAAGGTGTTTTCCATTTCTCTTTCTACTTCAGGTATGATGATCAGGTGTAGGCTTAGTTTATTGATAAAATCACACGTCTTGGAGAGTTTCTGCTTTCTTCTTAAGTTTTCTTTCTATATTTTTAATAGATTGGCTTAACTCCATATTTTGGCCTTCCAGCTCTGAGATTCTTTCTTCTGCTTGGTCCATTTGGCTTCCCATGCCTGTCAGTTTGTTATTTATTTCTCAGATGGAGTTCTTTATTTTTGTTTTTTCTAAATACACTTTCTTGAATCTGTCCAAATCCATTGCAATTTCATTTAGTTTTAGCCCTTGCATTTCTTGATTTTTACTCATTCTATCCAATGGTATCTCATTCTCAGAGACAGTCATTGTATGTGCCCCAGTAACTGTTCTTTCAGGCACTGACTCTTTTCTGGGACTCTGGAGGTTTCCAGTTATTTTTTGTTCGCTTTTCTTCATTTGTAGCAGTTATCTTACCTTTCTCTTTAATCCCATTGCTCAGTGGGAAATGGGGAAGCAATCACTTCTGTTATTTGATCTACCTTTTTTCCTCCCCTTAGCTGGAGCTCCAGGTTTGTTCAATTATAAAACAGGGTTGGGGTTGGGCGTTGTGAAATGTCTTCACAATTTTGGGCACTTACTAAGGGGTGGGGGAGGGGCTGCAAGGATTCAGAACCTACTGGCGGTTCATAATGCTTGCTATTTGGTGAATGGTCTAGCTGGGACTTGCTCTACATCTCCACACAATGTGACTTTATAGCAGGTATACTTGCGTAACCCCTGAGTCCAAGACAGGAAATCAACGGCAAAAGAGAGGGAAGAAGGAGAGAAAAAAGAAAATTCAACCAAACAACCAACAAAAATTAAACAAACAAACAAAAAAGCCAAAACCATAGAGAAAGAACAAAGGGAGAGAACTAGAAGGAGCAAAGAAAAGAGAAAACCAACCAACAACCAAACACTGCAAACAAACAAGACAAACAAACAAATCAAAACCAAAAAAACCCATTGATAAAGAGTTCTCAGCTTTAGTATATCTCTTTGAGAGGGGCAGGCTCTGTCTTATGGAGGGTTCTGCAACTGCAGGTCTATTATTGCAGGTTTCCTCTTTGCTTCTGAAACTTAAGATGTTAGAATCTTCACCCTCTTCAGCCTGCAATTGATAGCCAGTGCACGCCCATGGGAAGGTAGGGGGATGGGACAACTTGACTCAGTGTCTCTCAAGCTTTCTCTCCCTTCCTTCCTCTCCTAGTGTGGTCACAGTTCCCAGGGCATTCAGTTCACAGTGGGGGAAAGAGCTTCTGGCCTCTGCCCTGTTTTCCCAATCCCTTTCACTTGTTGCTAGGGGTGAGGGGGATCAGTTAGGCACTTACCAGCCTCCCTCTTGGTTAGACCCACTGTATGTATCTACTTTCCAGCAGCTGGCTCAGGGTGGTGGGGGTAGATTGTCTGAGGCTCTGCATCTGCTATTACCCACCAGGGCTTGTGCCCTGAGAGCAATGCTCTCTGAGGTCACAAGGAGCAGCCTCAATGCAATGCAGCGATCATTCCCTGGTCTCAAGATGCAGGTCTGCTGTTCCACAGAGGCCACCCTGGAACACTTCTCTGTCCAGGCTTTAGAGTGACTATTCAGTTTTTCTACAGGCTGCTGTTCCTGCCAGAAATGGGGTCAAGAGAGAAAGCACCTTCCCAAGCAAGTACCACAGTCTATGGCTCTCAGGTTCCAGTGGCGGGGCCCTGCAGCCCAGCCTGGTGCTGGAGGTGGTGGCAGCAAGTCTAGGCTCAGGATGACTCACTGCTTCCTCAGGGTTCTGCCTCTGGCTCCCTCCCAGTACTCCCTTTGCAGCCCTCGCTGCCAGCATCTGATCTGGCACTGCAGTGGTGGCAGCAGCAATTGCTCTGATGGCTTCTTGCTGGGAAAAGCTCTGCTGATTTTAGACAATGGTGCTCAGCCTCTGTGTTCTGGGAAGCACTAGAGTCTAAGCAGAGCAGCTGCGGCACTGCCGGCTTCATTGGCTACTCGAGAATCCTGGCTACTTTTCCTCGAGTCCCCACTCAGTCAGCCCCTCACATGCCCACTTACACACAGACACACATGCAGAATTGCCTACAGATTAACTGACACACACAAAGACTTGTGCAGTCCAACTGGCTATGCCACCATCTTCCCAGCATCGCCCTACAGCCAACTGATTTTCCACAAATACATCAAGAATACATATTAAGGAAAGACACCTTATTCAACAAATAGTGCTAAAAACATTGAATTGCCATATGCAGAAGAATGAAAGTGGACTCCTATCTTTCACCATATACAAAATAAACTCAAGATGAATTAAAGACAAACATATGACCCCAAACAATAAAACCAATAGAAAAAAAATATTGAAAAAAACTTTATGATCTAGGCAAAAATTTTATGGCTAACACCTCCAAAGTACAGGCAACGACAACAAAAAAAGGCACGTTATTAAATAAAAAAGTATTTTACATATCAACAGAGTGCAGAACAACCTGTTTAATGAGATAAATATTTGCAAACTATTTATTTGACAAGGAATTAAAACCTAGAAAAGACAAAGAACTCAACAGAACAGTAAAAAAACAAAAACCAACAAATAAACCCATTAAACAGTGGATAAAGGACATGAACGGACATTTCTCCAAAGAATACATACAAATGGCCAACAGGTATATTTTTAAATGGTCGACATTACTAATCATGAAAGAAATACAAATCAAACACAATGAGATATTATCTTACCTCAGTTAGAATGGCTATAATCAAAACGACAAAAAATAGCTTTTTTTTTTTTTTTTGCAGATAAAGATGCAAAGAAAGGGGAGCTCTTACACATTGTTAGTGGGAATGTAAATTAGCACAGATATTATGGAAAATAGTATGGAGGCTGCTCAAAAACTAAATTATGACTACCATAGGATCCAGCAATCCCACTACTAGTTATATAGTCAAAAGAAAGAAAATCGGTATGTCAAATAAATATCTTCACTCCCATATTTATTGAGACGCTATTTACAAAAGTTAAGACATGAAATCAATGCAAATTTCCACCAACAGATGAATGGATAAAGAAAACGTAGTATATGTACACAATGGAAAACTATTCAACCATATAAAACAGCAAAATTCTGTCATCTGTGACAATATGGATGATATTAAAGGACACTATGTTAAGAAAAATAAACTAGGCATGAAAACAAATATTAAATACATTCTCTCAAGTATGAAAGCTAAAAAAAGCTATCATAGAGGTAGAGAGTAAAATAGTGGTTACTAGTGGTAAAGAAGGGTAAGATAAGAGGATAGCCATAGGTTGGTTTTGTATTAAGGGATACAAAAGTGCAACTAGGTAGAAGAAATACATTCTAGGGTTTTAAAGCTTTATAGGGTGGGAATAATTAACAATAATTTATTGTATGTTTTCAAATAGCTACAAAAGCTCATTTTGAATGCCAAAAACATAAAAAAAGATAAGTGATGGATATGCTAATAACCTGATTTGATCATTATACATTGTATACATCTATCAAAATATCATACTTTACCTCACAAATATGTACAATTCTTAAATATCAATTAAAATTCATAATAAATGCAAAAAACGAGAATTTAAGATACTTGGCTAACTAAGAGAACTTCTCATGCCCTGA
Organism: Tarsius wallacei; assembly: GCA_963574415.1. Lineage (NCBI taxonomy): Eukaryota > Metazoa > Chordata > Mammalia > Primates > Tarsiidae > Tarsius > Tarsius wallacei. The sequence continues at coordinate 10,789 of CAUYQG010060327.1, read as the reverse complement.
AGTGAATTCACCCCATTGCTATATGAGGTAGACTTCATATCCTGAATAACTTCTACTTCTTCTAGATTTTGAAAATATTTTTAGGTTGAGAATGAGCAATTAAGAAAATGGAGCAAGTAGGGAGGGAAAATCATGGTTGCTGAATTTTCACCTTAGTTTTAGTTATTGTATACATAAAGTCACTTTGACAAAAAATTTTACATATTAATTCCTTTGAATTTTAATCTATCTGGTTATAAATCACAAGATTATTTAATCCTCACATTTTTATTATTCGGAAAATTATAAAGTGATTAACATTTTAAATATTGATAGTTGTATACTGTTATCGGAGAGTCTATTTATTGAAAATAAATAGTTAATCTCCTCTACTGCTATGCTATTTTGGACATAATTAAGGGAGGGAAGTTGAACAAAGAGCAAATTCTCAGCCAGGCCTGGTAGACTGTACCTGTAGTCTCAGCTACTCAAAAAACTGAAAGGAGAGGATCACCTGAGCCCAGGATTTTTAGGCTGTAGTGTGCCATCATAGCACCTGTAAATAGAAGAGACACTGTTTCAGTCTGGACAACATAGGGAGACCCTGTTTTGATTTGTTTTAATCTTAGCTTTAGTCATAGAGTGTCTTTTGAGTTAATATAATTAATATACTTTCTCAACATATTTCAGAGCCTTCTGGGGATTCTGTCTATATTTTCTATCAGGTATCCCAAAACAACCAAAGAAGCATTGGTTGGTAGCAGAAGAAAAGCCTCGGGATGCTGTAGCTGCCTTTCCCACGGGTGCTCATGTCACCAGCACTGCCTGTGACTAGTAGCTAAGCGATTTAATTTGGGACTTGGCTTAAAAGGCTTATTATCACTTTTCCTGACCTACAATTTAGCCATTATCAGCAATAAATTTAATCTTTTGACCTCCATCTCACATTTAATTGCCATATTCCCCATTTGTTTCAGAACCTTGGAGGTGTATTAATTATGTTAAGCTAAGACCAAACACACACACACACACACACACACACACACACACACACACGCACACCACTTGTGGTACAGATTTAGCTCAAGTTAGCAAGTATCAGCTCTTCATATAATTCATTACTCATGATACTCAGGCACCACGATCAGATCTTGCAACTGCATCACCTAGAAATCAAAGCCTCTTCAGTCACCACGATAGGTCAAGAAACAGCTTGGGAGTCAAGCACCTGCAGTGACATGGTTCAGTTTTAAAGTTATACAGACGATTTCCACTTATATTTTATCAGCTAGAGTAGTCACACGGCCATACCTAACTTTAACGTAGAAGGGAAGTTTACAACATCATTCTTAAGGGCTTCCTTCTTTAAAGTACCTTTTCTCTCCTGCATCCTGTAAATTTGCCTGCATCTTCAAAATATTTCACAGCCACTGACTGCAGGGAGGGGAGTCTGTGGAAACAAGATAAAGTAGTGTCTTCATTTCTGTTTTCTATTGCCAGTTTCACCAATAAGCTCAAGCTCTACTACTTCCCAAGACCAGCTGCCAGCATTCAGTTCACACTGGTATCGATATCTGGGGTCCTGGTAAGTAACACGTAGTTTTCAGATCTCCTGAATCTGAACTTCTTTCAGCTGGAAACTTTCTTGGGGTGGCTACCTTGGTCTTGCCTGCTTGCACCCCTTTCAGTGACCTGACTATAGGGAACCCTGGGACTCCATAAAGCCTGCTACATTTCACAGTGTAAAATTTACGATTTTGTTAGTGGCAAGTTTGGGGGAGATGATGGACCATCTTGATACTTTCCCTCTGCATACTGACTGTGCCCTCTGTTATCTTTGTCTCTGCTTCAATGCCTCGGTACTTCTAGGTGAAACTTTGGATTCTAGAATTCACAAAACTCCAAAAGAATACTTTTTCTTTGTTAAAAATTACACTGCCTGAAAGATTCCTTCATCAAAAAACAAAAAAAATTCCTCTCTTTTCCAGGACTGCTTTTTATGATTTTTGTCATCATTTCAGTTGAATTCTAAGGAATTTGGTGTATTTGTTTTCATCTTTGAAATAGCTTACATGAATTCTTGTACTGTTTTCTTTAGTTATCTGCTGGGGCCACTAAATTCCATGAGACTAGGACGATTTCTTATTGCTGATAATATATGAAAATTCAGTATATCTTTCTTAAGGCAATATTAGAAAACAGATATTCTAGCAACTAAAAATGATCTCATTAGGCTGTAAATTTATTTCATCCAGTTGTTGAAATGATGAGTGTATTGTCAGTGATACGGTAAGACTCAAACATATTGATTTTTAGGAAGCAGCAAAAACATATAAATTCTCTTGCTTTTGGAGCTTTCTGAATGCATTTTAATGCGTAATAGTTATACTTTAAAACAACAAAACCATCACTGTAAAAAATCTTGAACATATGAAATCACTATGCATATCCATAATTTAGCTGACAATAAATTTATAAATATATTTCTAAGATAATAAAAAATGCATGGAAGCCTTTACCCATTAATTTACTGGATTGGTACAATATTTTTAGGACTAAATAAATTAAGGTGCTACCAAAAAATAGAAAGGCTAAAATGACAGTAGGTAGAGTGGAAGAGAAAAAGAGGAGAGAAAGAGGAGAGAAATAAAAGAGCAAGAGGCGAAGAAACTAGAGAAAGAAGAGGGAATATATGGGGGGGGGGAAGCAGCTTTATTTTATTACAATCCCTGATCAAGGGATTGGTACTATTATCATCATTTACCAAAGAGGTTTAGGAAAGTAATTCTGTTTGCTCCACTTGGTGTTTATTAAAGAGGAAAGAAAGTGTTCACACACTACTGTCAGCAAAAATTTAATTGTAGTAAAGCACTGAAGCTTAGAAGCATTCATTTTCGCTGGCTAAATTATCTTCGAACTTGGAAATAATCTGAGAGTTTGGAGGAAGTCTTTGAGTGCCTATAAAATAGGGGCGATTTGATTTGTCACAGAGACAGTTCTCATCTTGAATATGATTGCATTTCTTTATGTTTTGATCAGTAAATCTTGGAACCAACCCATGTTTCAAAGACCCGTAAAGCTGGGCTTTGGGTGACTGTAAATCAGATATGTAGAGTATGGTTCTCATACCAGCATTGTCAGTTTGATTTAAAAATATCTGAAATGTGCTAGTCTACCTTTCCACATAAATAGAAGATGTAAAAAACTTTCATGAAGTCTCAACAGAAAAACAGAAAAAGACACATCTCCTTGTTTCGGATCCGTACTTCTGTTCCATTTCTTCACAGATACTGTCGCACAAACCCACAACACTAAATATAGACTCAAGCACACACATATGAAATAACACTTTGCTTTCTGACTAAATCAAAATATAAACAAAAATAAAATGGGCTACATAAACAAGAAGAGTGACTCTTAGTTTAGGTGATTTCATTGGTTAACAAACTAGAACATCTAAGATGATGCTTAACTGCAATGGTGTCTGAAAACTGCTTTAATAGAGTACCACAAGCAAGGATGGCTTAATACACACACACACACACACACACACACACACACATACATACACATGCTTAATGTCCAGAATCAAGGTGTTAGGAGAGCCGTAGGCCCTCTGTGAGTTTGGGGAGAATTCATACCTCTTTCTAATTTCTGGTGGTCATTGTCAATCCTTGGTTAGCTTGTAGCTGCATCACTCCAAACTCAACCTTTGGCATCACAAAGCCGTCTTATCATTGGACTGTTCGTATTGCCTTCCTTCTGCGCTTGTTTTCCTTCTTTCTTCACTCTCTTTCTCTTTTTATTTTTGAGGACCAGTTATATTCGATTTAGCACTTATCCCACTCTTATGTGACCTCAACTTATGTAATTATATCTGCAGCAGCCCTACTTCCAATTAAAGTCATATTCTGTGGTTCTGGGAGATAGGACATCACCATATCTTTTGAGGGGACACGATTTATTCATAACAATAACTGAAATTATTTCTTAAAGAAGCAAAACTATTTTCATTTCAGCTAAATTGTACAGATTTGACATAGAAATTTAAAAATATAATAGGAAAGTGTAATGAATGTATAATAATTCATAAAGATTTATTAATTGTAATGTGCATATATTTGTATTTATATGAATACACATATTTTTATTCTGCATATATAAAATATATTCTATGATTGTACAATATCCAATCCTCTAGTTATACATAATATAGGATGCATTCACTAGCTGTAAGATCTTATATTTAAACATTTCACTCTATACAGGTATTCATTTATTTCCAAATATATCCTGCTTGAAACTTTTATAGTATCTTTGAACCTAAAGTCTTTTTAATTTTATAGCATTTCTTTTTGTTCTCATCTCACATGGCTTTCATCTCCTTTTCTAATATCTATGATTATAAGCTTCTTTCAGTTTTGTGTTGTCATTTTTATTAGGACTTGCACACCCTGTTCATCCTGTCTTCCGGAAACACAGTTTCCTGAACTTTTCATGGAGCTGCTTCTTTCTAATCTTTCAGGCCCATGGGTAAACATTACTCTATAGACAGACCTTTCCCAGCTCCTTGCAATATGCTGTCGTGGTACCCTGGATTGTAATGAAAGCCTTGACACAATTGTTTCTCATTTTATGTTTTTTGTTTAACCTGTGAAGGCAAGGTCTGTGACTTACTCTTTAAAAAATTCTTATTTTTAATTTAATTTTTATTTTAAAGTTGTGAAGTACAGTTCAGGATTAGGTATACAAGTGGTCTTTCTTATAAACTCAGCATTTTCTAGCATACATAAGGTATTTATTTGTTCAATAAATGTTCCACGATAATCCTATTTTGGGAATTTCACCATCATATCTCCAGTTTCTAAACCTGAATCCTACAAGGCTTTTGTGCTATGCACCTTTCTCCCTTAGGTCATTTGTATGTTTATATAGATAGATAATAGATAAATGACAGATAGTTAAGTGTGTGTGTGTGTGTGTGTGTGTGTGTGTGCTTGCAGTGTACATTTAGTTTTTGCTTCTTCAGTGTGCTTTTTATAACTCAACTTTTTTACTGCCCTCTAACTGCCTTAGGTCATATTATCACAATCTCTTATTTGATCTATGACAGTACTCTTGGAAATGATATCCACTATTCACACCTGTCTGGCTGTAACTCATTCTCAAGTTTCTCAAGAGATATTTTTAAAATATTATTTAAATTATGTAATTCTACTGTTCAAAAACCTTTAATGGTTTTAATAGTGTCTGCTCATTCAGAGTGAATAGAAATCTTTCACATTACCTATTGGTTTTGACTATAGTTACTGGCTGTCTGCCCAGCCTAAGGTCACCATTTCCTTCCTGGTTGTGTTCACTTTAGGCACATAGACCTTTGACATCTCCAAAACTTCCATGTGGTCTTCTACCTTAAGCAATTTACACACACTGTTTCTGATACAAGAAAAGATACTGCCTGCTCTAATTCTTCACCCATATGCAATTCCAAATCAACCTGAAGATATCAATTCTTACATCACGATTCAAGAAAACCTCCTGTAACTTTGTAGACTCTATCAGAGTCTACGATTTTTGCTCACAAAGTATGTTGATATCTTGCAATTAATTTTTATAGTATTTACATGTATAGTATATACTTTATTAACTATCAGATTTGCTTCATAATATTCAGATGTAAAAAAATGAAAAATTATTTTTATAAAGAAAAAAATGCAAAGTTTCTTGTTCCCACTGACGTTTTTAGAGAATACTTCTAAGAAAGTATCAGTGTGGTTGATCCTGAACTCCCAGGTGAGTTCAGAAGTGTCACTCACACATTGTCACTTCTGACCAGAGGTTGAGACAAACATCAATGCCTTTACTGGTGTGCTCAAGGCCTTAGCATTTAGTCATCATCTTCCACCTGTTTCCATAGTTATCCACCATTGAAAACAGTGATAGACAGGTGCACTGGTCCTTACATTTGGGAAAATTTCAAACTCATTTACATTTTCTAGTCATAGCAAATACATTCACCATTTCTCTCTCTTGTTAGCTATCATTCTCTCATATCCAAGCACCAGCATTGATTACTTCTCTCTCACTGAACTATTCTGGAACGGAGTTTACCAATGAAGTATATGTGTTTGGGGATGGGGGAAGAGGAAGACATTAGAGAACTTCTGGAAATATGACAACTCGTGATTTCAGCTGTGCAAAACAAAATCTATTTTTTCCTTTCCACAAGAAATCCTGACCAAAGAATATCAGGTTTGGCCTTATATATTAGAACAAAGTGGTAAAATAAATTATTATTTTTAAAAAATAATTTATTATTTTAAAAAATAATTTATTATTTAAAAAAATAATTTATTACTTTTTAAAATTTTATTTTATTGTAGAGATGTGGGGTACAGGTGAGAATTAGTCCCCTAGCAGTGCCCAGCAACTGCTGATCCCTCCCTTGTGCTAATGTGATATTCAGGGCCCACTTCTGAGCATTCAATTCTTGTTTTCTGTGATAGATCACTTAGTATGATGGTCTCCAACTCCATCCACTTTGCTGTGAAGTCCATGATTTTGTTCTTCTTTATGGCTGTGTAATACTCCGTTGTGTATATGTACTGCATTTTCTTTATCCAGTCCATTTGGATGGGCAATAGGGTTAGTTCCATGTTTTTGCTATTGTGATTAGTACAGCAATAAACATGCTTGTACAGGTGTCTTTTTGGTAGTATGATTTATGTTCCCCAGAGTATACTCCCAGAAGAGAGATTGCTGGATCATATGAAAAATCATTTTTTAGTTCTTTTAGGAAATGCCACACCACTTTCCATAGAGGTGTAGCCTGCACTCCCACCAACAGTGTAAAATTGTTCCCTTTTCTCCACACCCACACCAGTATCTATTGTTTTTGACTTATTAATGATAGTCATCCTTACCAGTGTCAGTGGTATCTCATTGTAGCTTTTATTTGCATTTCTGTGATGATTAGTGAGACTGAGCATTTTTTCATGTGTCTGTCCGTTGCTTATATATAATCTTTTGAAAAGTGTCTATTCACATCCTTTGTCTACTTTTTAATGCGGTTGTTTGTTTTTATCCTTTCACTTTATTTGAGTTCCTTGTAGATCCTGAGTGTTAGGCCTTTGTCAGGTGCATAATTTGTAAAAATTTTTCCCTATCTGTGGGCTGTCTCCTTACTCTCCCAATGGTTTCTTTTGCTGTGTAAAAGGTTTTCAGTTTCATGAGGTCCCACTTGTCTATCTTAGCCTTTATAGTATTCACTTTTGGGGACTTGGTCAAGAATTCGTTGCCTAGTTTGATGTGCATAAGGTGTTTCTTATGTTTTCTTATAGGATTCTTAAAGTTTGAGGTTTAATATTTAAGTATTTTACTCATTTTGAGTAGACTTTTGCATATGGTGATAGGTAGGAGTACAGTTTCATTCTTCTGCATGTGGTCAGCCAGTTTTCCCAGCACCATTTGCTAACTATAATCTATAATCTCCTTTCCCCAATAATTGTTATTGGTGGCTTTGTCAAAAGTGAGTTGGTGAGTTGGTTGAGAGACCATGTTTTTGCTTCTGGAATCCTTATCCTGTTTCACTGGTCTATGTACCTATTCCTGTACCAATACTAGGTTTTTATGCTTTGTGTAATCTTGTAATAAAGTTTGAAGTCTGGAAGTATGATACCTCCTGCTTTGTTCCTTCTGTTGAGGATTATTTTGCCTACTTGTGATCTTTTTTGTTTCCATATAAATTTCTGCATTCGTTTCCAGGTCTGAGAAAATATGATGTTGCTAATTTGTTGGGTATTGCATTGAATCTGTAGATTTCTTTGAGTAGGATAGACATCTTGACAATATTGATTCTTCCAATTCATGAGTGTCAAATGTTTTTCCATTCACTTGTGTCACCCTTTATTTCTTTTACCTGCATTTTGCAGTTCTCATTGTAAAGGTCTTTCTCTTCTTTGCTTATGTGGATGCCAAGGTATTTCTTTTTTGTGTGAATGGGATTATTTTGCTTTACTTGGTTCTCTGCCTACTGTTTGCTGGTATATAGAAATGCAACTGTCTTTTGCACCCTGAGACTTTGCCAAAGTCATTTTCAATGCTGGGGGCTTTTGGCAGACTCTTTAGGGTTTTGAAGGTATAGAATCATGTCGTCTACAAAGAGGAATAGCTTAACTTCCTCTTTTTCTATTTGGATACCCCTGATTTTATTTTCTTGCCTAATTGCTCTGGCTAGGACTTTCAATGCTAATTTAAACAGGAAGAGTGAGAGTGGGCATTCTTGTCTTGTCCCCATTCTCAGAGGGAATGCTCCCAGCTTCTGCACTGAGCAAAATGTTGGCTGTGGGTTTATCATAGACGGCCCTTATTGTTTTGAGGAATGTTCATTTTATGCTTAGGTATTCAAGAGTTTTTATTAAGAAGGGATGCTGGATTTTGTTGAACACTTTTTCTGCATCTAATGATATAACTATGTGGTTCTTGGTTTTTCATCGGTTAATGTGCTGAATTACATTTATGTTCTTATAAATTTTGAACCAGCCCTGCATCCCAGGAATGAAACTCACGTGCTTAGGGTGGATCATCCTTGAGATGTGTTTTTGGTCTTATTTGCTAGAATCTTGTTGAGAATTTTTGCTTCTATGTTCATCAAGGAGATTGACCTATAACTCTCTTTCCTTGTTGGTCTTTGCCAGATTTGAGTAACAGTGTTATGCTAGCTTCATAAAAGGTGTTTGGGAAAAATTTATTGTTCTTGATTGGCAGGAATAGAAGAATAAAATCTTTTGAGAAGGTGCCTTTTGTATCACTAATATTCATGAAAAAATGATAAAGTTACAAAGGGTTAAACCAATGAAAAACATATACTTATTGTCCCCCATGGTAACCTCAGCACTAATTATTTGAGAAATTTTTCAAAGATATAAGAAGTCCCACTACCAGGGAAGACTTCTTTTAATACACTGACTTTTGCAGAAATAGGTATGGTATTGTCACAATTTTGACAAAAGAGAGGTACCAGACTTTCATATTATTATTTATATTAGGATCACACACCTCTATTATCTTGTAATTCTGTCCAGTCAAGCATTATTATCATTGTCATCTTCTCTCATCCCCATTTCTCTTGTCACCATTTTCTGAGTCTTTTGAGATTGCTACAGTATAAAACGTTTCTTAGTTTCTCAACTTTTCTCATTTCCTGCTTAGAATTCAGCACTCTTTGTTCTGTAAATTGTTACCACTAGACCATCTGTTTTCTAGCATCCAATATTTTGTTGATATGCTGTCATCCCTGCCTTCTCAACTTTATGATTCTCTTTTTTATTTCTTTTTTCCTTAATCGTATTAGTAGAGTTTCAGAGGGAATTAAATTATATGCATGTATTCAAGTCACATTTTAACCTAGTATCTCTAGCTGTTTTTAATCTTTTATTACGGGAGGATAAGTAAATTTTTCCTATAAATGAAGAGATAACAAATAGTTTAGGCTTTGCCAACCAAGGGGACACTGTTACAATGATTCATGTTTGCCTTTGGACTTTGAAAGCAGCCATAGACGAGACACAAATGAATAAGCACAGTTGTGTTCCAACAAAACTTTACTTGCAAAAACAGGTGGTGAACCAGATTTGGCTAACGAGTAATAGATTATTGTTCCTTTTCTTATAGCTTAAAGAACTAATCATTAATCTCAACAAGTATTTCACCACCTCACATCTTTCTTCTTTAATAGATAATTAAGCTCTATGAAACAGGGACTCTAATTTCTCTCGCTCTCTCTCTCTCTCTCTCTCTCTCTCTCTTTCTCTCTCTCTCCACACACACACAACACACACAGTTTTAGTATTTAGAACCAGCAGAATTCATACCATATAATCTGCATGTAATATTATTTCCACCCTACTCTTTCTTTATATGAATGTTAGTCCTTTGCTGATGTTGCAAATAGACTTATAGACTTAATTTAGTAACTGAATCTTCACTCAATAGGTGAGCAACTTTAGCCCAGGAAGGGGTGGATTTGAAATTTTTTTCTAAATTGAGTACCTTCTTCCATTGCAATAGACTGCATTTTTCTATGTCTCCAAGGTTGGTACATATAGATGAGGTAGGAAAAATACAAATGGAAATTACTTATTTGAGTAGACATTTTGCAAAAAAGCTTTGCACTCTATGCCTGACGGGGCTTTAAAATTGATCTGTTTTCCAGTGTATGCTTTCACTGTGTTCCTAAAATGACTCCTCATCAAGCCCTTGTGACAATTCCTACGAATAAAAGGCAATTGCTGCGGTTTCTCCTTAACATATGCCATATTGTTGGTGAACACAGAGCTTCCGACTTGTAAAGATGTAGAGGAAAGGGGTTTTTTGAGTCATTATATGACTTCTCAAATTTGCTTTTTAATGGATGGATCTTTGCCTAAAATTTTATTTTATATTTTTTTTATTGTATGTGTGGTATCTGCTGAAATTTTAGATTATCCACCATTGCCCCTGTGTATGTATCCACACACACACTGATATAGCAACCAACACCTGATTTACAGTCTAATTTTGCATTTATTAAAATTTTCAGCCGGGCTTGGTGGCTCAGCCTGTAATCCCACGCTTTGGGAGGCTTTGGGAGGCTGAGGTGAGTGGATTGCCTGAGCCCACGGATTCCCCACCTGGGCAACTTGGTGAGACCTCATCTTTACCATAAATCAAAAAATCAGCCAGGCATGGTAGCGCATGCCTGTAATTCTGGCTACTCGGAAGGCTGAGGCGGAAGGATCGCCGGAGCCCAGCAGGTCGAGGCTGCGGTGGC
>CAUYQG010060318.1:0-45969 GCA_963574415.1 Tarsius wallacei | reverse complement strand
TGTTATTTTAAGCCATTAAATTTTAGAGTGATTTGTTACGCAATGTTAGATAATGAATGCAAGCTGTGAATAATAATCTGTGGCATAGAGAGATAGAGGCTAGATGATAGAGAGGTGATATAGATAGATACAGAGAGAAAGATGTTAGAGAGAGAGAATATAGATAGATACAGATAGAAAGATCATGATAGAGAGATAGGATGGATATGATGGATAGACAGACAATATAGATGATTGATAGATGATAGAAAGATGACAACTGATAGATGATATAGATAGATGATAGATAAGGTAAATAGATAATATAAATGATGAATAGATAGATAATATAGATAGATACAGATAGAAAGATGATAAATAGACAATATAGAAAGATGATAGATGGATAGAAGATAGAAAGATAATAGATGACTGTACAGGTATAGACAGAAGTCACCGCTAGAGACTGCGAGAGTGTATGTGTCTGTGTATGTGTGTACGTGCATATTGTTACTAGGCATCCAAGGAGCAAGCCGACTGACACTGTTTACTTGAGGTCTATTTTTTTCATGTTGTAGTTTTTTCACTGAGAATGTTTCACTTCTGTAGTTTTTCAAACAAAAGATACTTTCTCTGGCGATTTCAAAGCACTTGTTTGTACAGGTGTGTGTGAGGCAGCAGGTGGGGGAGGAGGCCAAGCCCACCTGAGGGTCTCAGGTGGCCTATGACGTGACTGCCCAGCCCATGAACATCCAGGACGCCTAGATCCCAGCCCTGGTGCAGCTCACCAGGATGGACGCACTCTGACAAAACTGAACATCAAGACGGAAGTCATCCCATAGCCACCATGCGATGTCAGCGTCCATTTTCCTTTTAAATGAGATTTCCCCCAAAAGGCCACATCCAACATAGTCACTGAAATGCAGTTAGCACGAACAGCTGGATCCAGTTTAGAGCACGAAGGATTCGTTTGAAAAAACAAACACAAAATGAGGCCCAGCTGTTTGAACCAGCTTAGAGAAGGCCACGCTTCGAGAGAAAACACTGGCAGGTTTTCCAGCCGCTTTTCATTGCAACGTGGTCTTGAGAATCACCAGTTCAAGTAATTAATCCATGCAATTAGCCAGGCCATTCAAAGCAAGGAGTTAAAGGCATTCAGGTCCTGAAAGAGGAGGCCAGTGACCTTGTAGAGTCTTGGGGTTTCTCCATGGTCTGAGATAACCAGGTGAGTTTCTTCCTGAAGAAAAGAAGTCTGGAGTACACTTCACATTGTTCTTTTCACCGGTGATGGAAGATGTTTATTATTGCCGTTTCTATTCATTTATTAAGTGTGCACAGTATCCTTAGGACTGGAAACAGAATCCTGATGGAGGCTACGGCCTTTGCCTAAGAGAACACAGCTTGGTTTCATGATTCCATGACCAGCCTGAGTCAGGATCTCATTCTGTCACCCAGGCTGGAATGCAGTGGCATGATCCTGGCTCACTGTAGCCTTGATTTCCTGGGCTCAGGTAATTCTCTTGCCTCAGCCTCCTGAGTAACATAGCATTGCTATGTTGCCCAGGTTGTTCTTGAACTTCTGGACTCAAGAGATCCTCCCATGTTAGCCTCTCAAAGTGCTGGGATTGCTGGCCTGAGCCACCGTGCTCAGACAGAATATAAAATATTTCATCTTGTGGCACTGCAGAGTCCCACAGGAGACAGTTTTCCTTCAAAGGAAAATGCCCTTTACTTTTTAAAAAAAAAATATGAGCTTTCAAAATGTAGTGTAAAGAGGACACCTTTCTAACCCTAGGAGTCACATTGCTCAAAACTTCCAACTTAACGGAAGGGTTCAAATCCATATGTTCTTCCTACCCAGGTTACAAACTTAGAGGCATTGCAAAGAAAATTTGATGTTTCTAATGCCACAACTCACTACTTTTAGCCCAAGCACTGCCCCCAAATCCCCTGCGAGATGAGCTGAGTGAGGCATCTTAGGCATAGAGATGGGAAGAACATGGCATTTCTCCAGAAACTGCAAGCAAGTGTTTCCAAGAGCTGTTCAGAAGGAAACTTCGGCCTCTGCAAGCAACTGAGGGGAGGGTTTGAGGGCTGGAGGGTGAGTTTGAGGGATGGAGCTAAATCACATGCCAGGCTCCACAACTCACGAGACCTCAAGGAGCCACCACAGCCTCCTCAGCCTGACCTTCCTCAGTGACTCGCGAGTGGGTCCCCCATGAGCAGAGAGCGGCAGAACTATGAGGATGGTGGAAAAAAGTGCAGGGCAGAAGTGTCAGCTCCACAGAAGGGATGCAAGGCACACGTTTGATGGGGCCGACTCAGTGGCAAAGCTGCTTTATGTACACTTCCCTGGGGAGTTGGCCTAAGTCTTCTTGGAAGTCTAAAAGTAGGAAGACTTCATTTTGACACTGTTTTTGCAGACCAGACCAAACTTGATGGACACACTTTCCAGTACCAATGTATGTTCACAAGCATTCTGCACACAGGCACAGCAGAGTCATTGATGAACGAAACTATTTCAAGTGCAGTCCAAATGGCTGAAAGTTGGGCTGGGGTGGGGGTTCCATTTTGGTTGAGGACAGAAACAAAAAGCCAGTCGGGGATCTTAGATATTGTGTCGGCTTTCTGGGGAGTCCATATTAGGAAGGGACTTCCCACCTTCCAGGAAGGCACAACGTGGAACCATTCTTCCTGCCTCCCCAACCTCCTGAATTACTCCTCCCAATGATCAATGGGATTGGTGAGGTTGAGAGTCTTTAACCAATCAGATTTGTAGCTGAAAATGATGCAAAGGCTGGTCCTGCCCTCCCAGAGAATGATGGCTTCACACACCCAAAGGTGACAGGGAAGATAACCAAAGCAAGACGGCAGAGATCTGTCCCTGCCGGCTCACCATTCCCTGTTCTTGTGGGGCCTGCCAAACCAGGGCAACTAAAAGTCTTTCCGTGCCTTCCAATTTGCTGCACAGAACCCAACTGGCAGAAGGAAGGAGATCCTTGATTTTCAATGCAGCAGCAGCCTAGTGCCCAGGTAAGGGGACCGGGGAAGGACTCACCAATCCAGTTGGTCAGGGATTCTCAACCGCACCAATCCAATTGGCCAGAGACTCTGGATCCCACCAATCTGATTGGTTAGAGACTCTCAACCTCACCAGTCTGACTGGTCAGAGACTCCCAATCCCATGAATCTGATTGATCAGAGACTCATCCTTATCAATCTGATTGGTCAGAGATTCCCAATCCCACCAATCTGATTGGTTGGAGACTCTCAGCCTCACCAATCTGATTGGTCAGAGATTCCCAGATCCATAAACCTGACTGGTCAGAGATTCCAATCCCACAAATCTGCTTGGTTGAAGACTGTCAACCTCACCAATCCCATTGATCATTGGGAGGAGTAATTCAGAAGGTTGAGGAGGCAAGAAGAATGGTTCCACATTGTGCCTTCCTGGAGGATGGGAAGTCCCTTCCTAATATAGACAGGAAAGTAAGTGTTTCCTGGCTCCTCCTCAGTGCAGTAAATGCAATCCCTGTGTGAATAAATTATCTGGGCAGCCATCCTGGTGTTGCCCAGCTGTGCTAACCAGGGCCCAGACTGAGACAGTCAGGGAGGGCATGGCTGTGATGAGTCACCCTATTTTTGCAAATTCATAAAATACAAAACAGGCAAACTCCCCACTTGGAGTTTTTGTTCTGAGTCATTTTTGGAGGGTCTGTTGGTTGTTAGAATTTGGAGCACATTTTTCCCATAAACTGATGTTACAAATCTAAATGGTGTTTGGTTTCCCAAAGCTGGCCACCAAGAGTTGTATAACAGTACAGTTTCCACCCTGCCCTGCTGTTCTCATGGAGAATGAATTACAAAACACAGCACGGAAAGCCAGAAACACCTCAGTCCTGTTCCTGCTGCCCCCAGCCTCCCCAGTCCTTCCCCTGGGCTGCGGAACAGCCTCCAGAGGTGACAGAAAGTGCTTCCTGGTTATCTGCATCCTCACAGGGGAGACCGTCCCTGTATCTAAGAAAGACCACATAGGTACCTTTCAACGGCCATTTAAGAACCTCAAGTTCCTTAAGTGACCTGAATTGAGAGAAAAAGGATTCTCCCATTCCATCACTCACTTCTTCATTTAACCTTTGTCATGTCCCAGGCAGGCCCCGGACATGTAGTTGTGTATAAAACAGACCCTGCTTCTACCTTCGTGGAAGGAAACCTAGTCATGGTAGAGGGGTCAGTGTGAATGTGTAAATCATAGGCCAAATATTAAGCAAATAGGCAAGTAAATAGTGTACCTACAAGGGATTAGGTGCTATGAAGAAGATGGGGGATGAAGGCATGGTGTCCCTAGGACGTGACCTTGGAGCTGTGACCTGAAAGATGAGAAAGATTGGGCAGGGAGAGAGAGAGAGAGAGAGGGAGAGTGAGTGTGTGTGTGTGTGTGTGTGTGTGTGTGTGTGTGCGCGCGTGTGCGTGCTAAGGTGCTTATGTCCCTGATGCTCCTGAGTGTGGATGGGCTGGGAGGAGGCAGCTCAGGCCTGACTTCCCTGTCGCCATCACAAGACTGAAATGACGCCTCTGTAATTTTATGTCTCCCAGATTGGATGCCCCGCCCTCAGCCTGCACAGAAGGGAAAATGTTCTCTGCATATGACTGGGAGAGCTGCTCCCCTGGGACCCTAAAAGCGGCCACTTCCCCGGACGAGGAGGCTGTGTTTCCTTATCGGTAAGGGTTAGGGCTTCATGATACCTGGACATTTCTGCTGAGTCGGAGCCTGTCCCTCGCCTGAAAGGTCCCACACCAAGTGACACTCGGAAGTCATGGAGTTTGAGCAGACTTGGGTCTCTGAGCTGCAGGCTTCCAGGAGGAGTTACTCTGGCTCTGGAGAGGGCCAGTGTAAGGCCAGACATCCATGGCTTCTCCCTGTTCCCACTTCCGACAAGGCCGCCTCAGGTGTGTGACCTGTGCAGAAAGCAAGGCTTGGAGGTATGCATGTTGTCGGTCCCAGATGGACTCAGTTCTCGGGACCAGGTCAGTCAGCACCCAGCCGGTGATCCAAGAAAGAAGGGGCAACGAGTCCCTGTCCGAACATCCGTAGGAGGCCCAGAGCTGCTGACAGCTGCCATAGCTATTCCTGGAGGTGACGCTGCAGCCAGATGGAGGTCTCAGGCTCCCTCACCCCCATTTCCCAACTCCCAGGCTTGACATAGGATGAGGTTGAAAAGGGACTCTCTGGAGGGCAAGGTGCTCTCCAGAGGGAGGGGAGCTGTCTGGAGGAGGGGCCGCCGGGGTTCTCTGGAGGGAGGGGGCGGGACTTTCTGGAGGAGGCGAGCTAGGGGACTGGGGCTCAGCTGAAGTCAAGCCTGGGTGGAGGGGAGTGTTTTGGGTCAGCACGCCATCTGGACGCGCATCTTGGTCCCTACCTGCAGCTCTGCATCCTGGGGAACTTCAGGGTGCTGATGCGTAAGATGGTAATGGCGGTGAAACAGCCCTCAGAGTTGTCTTAAGATCTAAGTGCAGGTGAAGCCTTTGCTGGAGTATAATTAGTGCACAGTTAATACTCACCATTGTGAGGACTGTGTGCCCGGCTCCAAGGAAGAGGCTGGAATGTGAGTGTGAGGAGCCCCACCCTCAATGGATTCAAAACACGATATGTCGGTCGCTAGCAACTTACACGCAGGGGATAGGCACAGGGTCATGAGGAGGAAGCTGCCATAGATGGGAGTTGGGCAGGGGTTCTCGACAGCCTGTCAGGGAGGGGGAGGGCTGTCACCCCGAGGCCCTGTGGGGGTGACTCAGAGGGTGACTGAGAGGGAGACAGAGCCACAAGCTCTGATCCTCAGTCCCAGCCTCCACTCTGTGTGCAGATGGATGTATTTCTACACTGGTCTGTGTCTACTCAACACCACACACTCACACGGAGCTTCCAAGCCCACCCTACAACGTGCATCCCTCTCCACCCCCGCAACTCACCCTCTAACATTCATCCTAGCCCGGCTCCACAGCCCTTAACCTATTTACATATTTGCTCAATCCCTAATGTCCCCAACTGCATCATGACCGCTCCCCTGACAGATGCTGTCTTTGCCCTGCCATGGCCCGACCCCCTGCCCAGTCTACTGTGCCTCCTCCACCACCCAGGCACAAGTGCCTGCCCTGCCCAGCCCAGCACTGGTGCATAGGAAGGGCTTCATACCTGTTGCTGAGTGAATAAGTGAGGGTGCAAGACCAGAACTTGTGAGAGGAAAAGGGAGCCATGGATGCTTAGGCCCTGGCTTCCCTCACAGAACTCCAGCCTGCCGTGGAAGAGATCAGAGGTCAGGTTCACTTCCATGGGACCCAGTGCGGTGAGGGCTGTCTCAACTACCTGCAGGGAGGGCATTAGGCCCAGGAGTGGTGGCTGAGGGGAGATGCCCAGGGAGCCCCTGGAAGGGCAGGGATGAGCAAGGTGGAGGAGGGCAGGAAGGAAGGCAGGGGGAGTGGCATGCTTAAAGACTGGGAGGGTGGGATGGTGGCCAGTGCCAGGGCCAGATGCAAGGGCAGAACCCGGACAAGCTGTGGGAGGCCAGTTTAGTTGGATCTTAGACTTCAGGACAAGGAGGCCCTGGAGCCAAATGTTCTGGGTTCAAATTCTGGCACCGTGACTTGCCTGAAGCTGTTTGATCTTAGATGAGTTGCTGCTCTGGCCCTGCTTCCTTCCCTGGACAACCAGAGGTCATGACAGCACTTCCCATATGGGGTCGGCATGATTCAATTCGTTCTTTTGCATGGTTGCGCAAAATATATAGCATACGACAAGCATGGATAAAGATGAGTCATTGTTACTATTCATTCCCAATATGCAGATCAAAAAGGGGCAGGACCCTGGCAGAGCAGTGGCACTGAAAATTAGAGTAATTAAAGAAGAGAAATTTACAAGATTCAATATAGGCATTTGAAAAGGAACTCTGAAGTCATCATCTTGAAAAGAATCAGAAGCTCTTGCACTCACACTATGGCTGCTGCTGCTTTTCTTTGGACTTCAGGGGCTGAGGGCATCACCACCTCATTGTTTTGGCCTTGAGAGGTCCCAGTGTTGCCCTGCATGCTAAGGAGGCCTCACCTGCTGCTGGTGTTCCGTCCACCAGGGTCTGCCAGGAGTGGCAGCCATAAGCACTCCATCAGGCCCACAGTGCTTTTATGGTTATCCTGATAATCTAGCACCCACTGAGCCTGCCCCAAAGCCAAGAGGTGCCATCTTGGAACTCAGTCATGACTAAAGCAATTCTGCATCCTGAATAAGGGAAGGAAAGGCGGGGAGCAAGGGAGTCTTGAAACCACTCTGAAGGTCTATTTGTAGTGGGATGTGGAAGGCATTCTCCAGTGGCCTTCTATTCAGAGGTGTGAGGCAGTCCTCCTCCTCACAGTCCACATCCCTTGGAGCTGGAGGAACCCAAAGAGGAAACATGACAATGCCAATGATACATCAAAATAAAAAAGATCTGCACTTCAAAGGACAAGATAGCAGGATGAAAAGACGGCCCACAAGATGAGAGAAAACATTTGTAATTTATGTATCTGATAAAGGGTTAGTATCTGTCATATATAAAGAACTCTTACAACTCAACAAGAAAAAAGACAAGCAACCCAGTTCAAAAATGGGAAAACTACTTGAATAGGCACTTCTCCAAAGAAGCCATACAAATAGCCAGTGAACCCACAAAAAGGTGCTCAACATCACTAATTGTTAGGAAAATGCAAATTCGAACCACAGTGAGATACCACTTCACACCGATTAGGATGGCTACTATCAAAACAAAACAAAATAACAAGTGTGAAAAGTGTGGAGAAATTGGAATGTGCAGTTATCGTGGAAAACAGTATGGTGGTTCATCAAAAAATTAAAAATAGAATTACTATGTGATCCAGTAATTCCACTTGTAGGTATATGCTGTCCCAAAAGAATTGAAAGCAGGAGCTCAAACAGATGCTTATAACGCCACGTTCATGGGCAGCACTGTTCACAATAGCCTAAATGAGCAACAGTCCAAGAGTCCATTGACAGATAAATGATTAAGCAAAATGTACACACTATAGGACAGAACTCAGCTCTAAAAAGGATGGAAATCTGACATATGCTACAACATGGCTGAAACTTGTGGCTGTTAGGTGGAATAAAACCAGTTACAGAGGGACAGATGTTATATAATTCCACTCAATGAGGTACCTGGTGTAGAGACAGGAAGTGGAAGGGTGACTGCGGGGGGCTGGAGAAGATGATGGGTCAGGAATCATGGCTTAGCCGGGACAGAGCTTCTGTTTTTGCAAGATGAAGAGTTCGGACAGTGGCAAAGGCTGCCCGACAACAGGAAGTACTCAACACTACTGAACTGAACACTTACAAACGGTTCAGATAGTACACTTCATGGTATGCATATTGTTCCATAAGTAAGACATGCGACTGCAGTCTGGCTCTTTCTCCTTAATAAAATGGAACAACAAGGCTGGGGAAAATGATTAGGAGAATTGCAGAAGAAAAAGAGGCCTAGAATTTATGGAGAAATGTTTTATATCTCGGACCTTCCTAGAAAGTATAAGAGAACTTAACTCCAAAACTTGCATTGTATTTTAAGGCTCTTCTCTGGGAAAATACATACAAAAATAAGTCTTGGTTAGAACTTGGACATACTCACAAACATTGGCTGAGATATTCTCTGTTCAATCACAAAGAACTGACGTCTCTACCAATTACACACACACACACACACACACACACACACACACACACACACTGAGATTGTCTCCTTAAACAAACAAGATAAACATTGAAGACACAGACATGAGAGACACTCTGCAATATGTTTAATTATTCAGTTTGCTTTTCCTAATGAGTAGTGATGTTGAGCATCTTTTCATGTATTCACTGGCCATTGTATGAGGGGAGAACCCAAAAAACCCGGATAACAAATCGTGTATTTATTCTTACAAATTTAAACTTCAGTCATCTTCAAAGTCCTCCGTTGAATGCAATACACCTATCAAGACGCTTTTTCCACCGCTCAAAACAATTTTTGAGTTCATCCATTTTGATGACTTTTAGAACTTCTGCCATTTTTTGTTTCACCTCTTCCACATGGGCAAAACATTTCCCTTTGGGGACTTTTTTCATTCGGGGAAACAAAAAAAGTTGCTTGGGGGAAGGTCAGGTGAATAGGGAGGGTGGGGCATGGAGGGTCATGCTTTTTTTGGTCAAAAACTGCTGCATTCTCAGCTCTGTGTGGGCAGGTAAGGTGTTATGAAGACCCAGTCACCAGTTTGCCACAACTCAAGACGCTGCTTCCACAAATCACAATGCGACCTTCTCAAAACGTCCAGGTAAAAACTTCATTTGACCATTTGATTTGGAGGAACACAGTCTTAGTGTACTCCAAGAGGTTCGCCCTCCAAAAGATAATCCTGGGTTTTTTGGGTCCCCCCTTGTATATCCTCTTGGGAGAAAAGGCTGCTCAAGTAACCATTTACATACTAAAACGTTTCAATCTTGCAGTTCCTGGCAGGTGGTGGCAGGCCAGGTGGTACACGGGAGGGTTGCAGGAAGCCCACACACACCAGCCTAGTTCTGTGCCTAAGTTACAGAGACACACCAGGCATGAGGCCGCACCTGCTTTCCAGGGCTCAGGCAGTGTCAGGTGACGCGTTTGCCTAAGTTCTGTGCTGAGACAGGGAAAGAACAAAGACAGAGCCTGGAGAAGCTTGCCTCCCTTCTTCCTCAGTGTCTGGGGGCAGCCCCTGCTGCTGGGCATAGCATCCTACACTTCTTCCTCGTCCTCCTCTTCTTCCTCTCCTTCTTCCTCCCCCTCTTCCTTCTCTTTTTCCTCCTCCTCCTCTTCCCCCTCCTCTTTCTCCTCCTCCACCTCCCCCTCCTCTTCCTCCTCCTCTTCCTCCACATCTTCTCCATGGGGCCTGAACTTACTTATGTCAGACTGGGACCATAATGAGAAGCAGTGAAAAAATTCACAGTGGGCGACAGAGCTCCATAGAGCGTAACACCGACACGTGCTTTTGCTTGTATGCTGCCACTTCATTCCACAAAGAAGCTGTGGAGGCCTCAGCTGGAGAATAGCGAGTGGAAAGATAGCCACACACTGGCAGGGCTCGCTGCTGGCCAGCGAGGATTTTCAATTGTTTGGATTAGCTGCCAAACACCAGGAGCCTTCATATAAAAACTCAAGTTCCAAATTCTTTTAAAATGTAGGAAAATCTGGCCACGTTGGTCCCACACTCAGCAAGGAAATGTAGAATGGGCAGCATTCTATGACCAGGCACTGCTCTGGGTGCAGGGACAGAGCAAAGTGAGCTAGACAACAGCCAATAGACAGATAAGACACTTCCAGGAAGCTATCAATGCTATGAGGAAAGCAGGCAGGACAATGCTATTTTAGTAGCGTGGCCAGAGAAGACCTCTTTCAGTTTGCCACAGACCCCACCATGCCCTGTTACTACTCACTTCAGTCATCTGTAGATACATGCCTGGCAATTGGAGGGATCTGAGATTGTGAGCTCTGCCACAACATAATGGGAAATGCAAATAAGAATTTAAATTAGGAACAAGGGAAAGATACACAAGAACAGGATGATGAGTCCTGATTAAACAACCAAGTATGACGATGTCATAAGAGCCTTCCTTATTGGTATAGTTGGACATCAGATTTACCTGAGCTTCCTGGCAACCAAAGCAGGGGGGAAATATCCCCAATGACGTCATTCTTATTTTCAGAAAAAAAGAAACCATGCCATCCTTCATAGGCCCAAAGCTTTCCTCTCCTGACTTGAAGTAGAACTTGACCAGACAGGCTTTATCAAGGGAACTCAGAAATAAACAGTCATCGATATCCTCAACAACACATGCCCGGAGCGTGGTGGTTCCCGTAGCTTCTGTCAGTCACTCAAAAGTAACCTTTATTGAGACACAAATAAGCACTAGGGATGAAGAACACCTGCCCTGTTTTCCTAGCAGCTCACCTTATCTAATCTAAAGTCAGTGAAGGTGGTCGCAGGGAGACCAAGCAATGCCAGGCAGACCCCTTGCTCCCACTGGGCTCAGCCCCAAGCACCTAGAAGAATGGTGGCTGCTTCTGGTTCAGACTGTCTTCCATGTAAGTCTCTTTCACAGCTGGCTACATGGAAAGTAAAGGTTAGAATGAATGGCTCTTTGCTGCAAGTAGGGATGGCCTCAGTGCCTGCCACTCGTGCTGCTAGAAAGGGCCATTTGTGGCCTTGGCCTTGGGTTTCAGCAGGCCCACCCCACTTCCCTCTCCTGGAACAGCCCAGTGGGGGTCCCTGGTAGTGCTGCAAATGACACCGTAATGCTAAGAACAGCCCCCAGGAGCAGGAGATCCCGGAATCTGTCACTCACCCTCTTCAAAGAGGGGGTCTCTTGGGTTCCTGGGCTGGTGGCCAGAGGCTGGGAAATCTAGCCTGCCTTCCAGAATGTTCTTGGAAACTCTTTCACAGCCTTCATCTCCTAAGCCTCCCAAGAGCTCCCTTGCCAGGGGAGCCCCTCCCTGGATTTCCGTGGAAGCAACATCACATGTCCTCAGTTCAAGGTGCCCTGCCTGGGAGAAAACACATGGGCAGAATCCCAGACACGTGTCCTGTCCTGACTTTCTGGCTGGGTGCCACCGGGCTGCACCTCACCATCTGGGTCACATCCTGGCTCCCTGGAGATCTCCTGCTGTCGGCAAAGGCCGAGGCACTGTCTGAGGGCCAGTTCCGAGGCCAGCATCCCCCTGGCTCTTTTGAAACCAGGAAGAGCATTTGCACTTTTTGGAATCCCTGCCCAGACACCTCCTCCCCTTGCCTCACCTCCCTCTGACTGACTAAATATGCCCTTTGAGCCAACCTTGCAGAACTGGTTCTCGGGGTGGGAACAGTGACCTTCCAGAAACACCTGAGCTCCCTGTAGAGTCTCCAGTCTTTGCCTGGCCACCTGGCGACAGGCCCTTCTGGTGTTGGGTTATTCCACTGCCCCCATGCCACCCAAGTCATGTGACATGGAACCCAGAACTGGCAGCCCATGAATCCCCGAGGAGTTGCATGGGAGGTGTGTATCCTGACACGCTTCACCGTGCACACTTCATGCTGTGGGCCGTGAACTAACCTGTAGGCAACATCAGCAGAGGCACATCTATCCTTCACCACGTCACACAATGCTTTCACCCAGGTCATGTCCCTTTATTTCTTTTAACTTTAAGGTGTAAAACATCATGAGGCTGCCCTACCTGAGGTTTGGTTTTGAGGGGTAGGGTTATTGTTCTTAAGACTTCTAGATTAAACATTTCTGTGATAAAAAAAACATGTCTCAGGCAGGTGTGGGTGGTCAGGAGGAACACGGGTGAGTGGCATGGTGTCCACAGGTGCCCGGTTCATGGATTAACACAATCACCATTGTCAGCTGACTTCTTCCCATGAGCCGGGCACCATCAGGCTCCTCACGTGGTCTGGCTGCTCTTGTTTAAATCTCATCATTCTGAAAGGTTATCTTGTTATCCCCATTTTTCGGGTGAAGATCAGGTTTGAAGAACTTTCATGATGGTGCCAAGGGAGGAGGTATGAGGGAAAGGCAAGAGTTGGGGCAAGGGGGCCCAGGCAGCCAGCTACCTGTTCACTGAGCTTCGTGACCCAGTCCCTTTGTCTACACTGCAGCCTTCCCCGATTTATGAACCAAGAACTCCTTTCTCAGACTCTGCCTCGGTCACCCGCTCTTCCTCTGGCTGACGCCCAATGAAATCATGAAGATGGAGCTTTCTCGGCCTCAACTGTAATGGGCTCTGGGGCTGGATGATTCTTTCTTGTGCATTGTAGGATGTTCAGTGACACCCCTGGTCTCTACCTACTCAGGGGCAATAGCACCCCCCAAGTGGTGATAGCCAAAACCATCTCCAGACAAATCCAATGAACTCTGGAGGGAAAAACTCCCAGTGGAGACCCACTAGACACACAGAGGTAGAGGCAAGGGTCCACAGGGCTGTGGTGTGAGTCCCAAGTGGGTCCTTCCATGAGCATGGCTGGGGCATGAGTCCTGAGGGTGGGCCTTCCATGGGCACAGCTGAGGTGTGAATCCCAGGGGTGGGCCTTCCATGGGCACGGCCGAGGTGAGTCCCCGAGGCTGGGCCTTCCAGGGCATGGCCGTGGTATGAGTCCTGAGGGTGGGCCTTTCATGGGCACAGCCGGTGTGTAAGTCCTGAGAGTGGGCCTTCTGTGGGCATGGCTGTGGTGTGTCTCTGAGACTGGGCCTTCTATAGGCATGACTGGGGTGTGAGTCCCGGGGGAGGGGAGGCCTTCATGGGCATGCCTGGGCAGTCTCCAGGCATTCTTCAAGTGGAGCGACCTTCTCCTAGTCTTGGTGTCAGTGGTCAGGAGAGCCGTGTCCCAAGCCCACACTGAGCCTCAAATTGAAAGTCTTGGTGTCACTACCTGTGTCATATGCATGTGAAATTGTTCGTGTATGTGTAAAAGCACTAATTTTTTCCATATACACATCTTAAATAAGTTGTTTTTATATGTGCATTTTGGGGTTTCTTTCATTTTTAATAGCCCGAAGTCCTCACAAATGAACATGAATGGGGCTGTCTTGACTCCTGACACGCCCTACTCTGTCATCTGAGGCAGTGTGGCTGCTCCCCATGTGCCCTACTTGGTGCTGAAACTTCCATGAAGACTTTCCACACAATGTCTTGCATTCAAGGATAATTCTTTAAATAAAAATAATCTCTGAGAGAATAGAACAAACTCTCAAAATTAAAAAATGAGAAAACAGGCAAGCCTGTCTCAGAAATACAGTGGTCGAAAGATTTGCACAGTCACTTTGCCAAAGAAGACACACAGATAACAGGTAAGAACCTGGAAGAGGTATTCAGCACTGCTAGTAACACTAGGGAAAAGGAGCTTGAAACCCCAGTGAGGCACCATGACACCCTGTCAGAAAGACTGGACTTGGAAAGACTGACCCTGCCACATGTGGCTTAGCGTGGGTGGACTGAGCTGCCGGTGGGGAAGTATG
Organism: Tarsius wallacei; assembly: GCA_963574415.1. Classification (NCBI taxonomy): domain Eukaryota; kingdom Metazoa; phylum Chordata; class Mammalia; order Primates; family Tarsiidae; genus Tarsius; species Tarsius wallacei. The sequence continues at coordinate 31,952 of CAUYQG010060318.1, read as the reverse complement.
ATGTTACAACCACTTTGGAAAGGCGTTTGGCAGTTTCTTAAAATGTTAAACATACACCTGCCATTTGATCCCGCCATTGCACACCTATGCATCTACCCAGAGAAACGAAGATCAGTGTACATATCCTCACAGCAGCTTTATTGGGAAGAGCTCCCATAGGAACAGCCCATGGGCCCATCCACAGCAAATGAACAGACTGCACTGGGTCCACACTGTGCGAGCTCCTCAGCAGGAAAAAGGTGGGCTGCTGAAGTCACGCTCTACACAACGTAAGGAAACCCTAGTGATCGTGCTGAGCGGAGGAAGCTGCACAGAAAGTCACACACACTGAGTGCTCTCACATCGAATTCTAGAATGCACAGTGACCTATAGTTACAGAAGGCAGATCAGTGACCGCCTGGGGCCATGGTGGGCAGGGTGGCAGGGAGGAGTTCGGGGGACACAAGGGAACATGGGGGGTGGGTGTGCACCCCATTTCGAGTGTGTGACGATTCCGTGGGTGGATACACACACCCAGATTGATGGGATTGTGACATTACACGTGTGCTTAGATGGACCTCTGGGTGCTGGGGGCAAAGGCCGGTCACTGGGCTGCTTGACAATTTCTCCGTTGCTCTCTTCTTGGGCTGAGCACAGAGGCCAAGGCCGTTGGCCTCCAGCACCACCCGGGCAGCATCATTAGAATAAAGGGCATGACTTGTGGAAAAGGCACTTCTGTCTGGGTAAGTCCCCTCCCGGGGCTAAAACAGAGTAGACCACAATACCCTGGATATATTTTCAGAGCTAAAAATCCCTCCTTCTCGGAGAGAAAAGAGCCCTCCCCACCACTTCCCAGACAGAGAACGTGGCCAAGCCGCCTGGATTCCTTCCAGCACACTCAGGCCAGAAGACCTGCGGCATGCCAGTGTTCACTGAGGAAATTTAAACGCACAGTCGCAGGCACACACGGAGCACCCTGTGCCCAGGGCTCAGCTCTGCAGGTGCGAGCCCCAATTAGAGCCACCAGACTCCCAGTGATGGGCAGGTCCCACTGCCCGCCAGGACTGAGGAAGTCTCAGAGGGTCTGCCGGCTAGGCTGCAGAAACAAAACTGTCCAAACAAAAGGAGCTCGTGCAAGTTGAGCCTGGTGCCCAGCCTTGTTTCCAAAACCTCCTGTGATGATCAGCCTCACACAATGTCGCACACATTCAGTGACAGGCACAGGAGCAGGCTGCCTTTCAGGGGCCCTCCCTCCATGGGTATCGCGGGGTCTCTCTCTTGCAAACCAGCCAGGCGCAGTGTTGCCTTAACAGCAGTCTCGGTTGTTTCTAGTGTTGACAATGCTCCCCTTAATGGGTATACTCTTCAGGGCCAGGGATGCGGGTGGTCCCTGCACCTGCGCTTCCTCTTAACGTCACATCAAGGCTGGAAACAAAAGCACTTTGGGTCCTTTATTTTTAGCAAAGAAGAGTGTGTGTGTGGATGTGCTTGCCAGTGCTCTGTCCGCAGCAGGAGAGTACTAAGGCCACAGGTTCATTTTTCCACATCTCCCCCTCTCCCTCACTCTTGACTTTTTAAAGAGAAAGCCACGAAGCTTACGTGGAGCCCCAGCCCATGCTTCCTCTGTAAGCAAGATGGCCCTTCTACAGCCAAGCAAGGGCGCAGAGGGAGAGAGACCACTACAGTGCTCTCCTGAGGGTCCAGGGCTGCTTTTCCACATCGCCTGCTTGACTAGGCACTGTTTCCCGGCCTGCTGACAGCACGTCTTGCTTTTAACATCTAAAATTCAAAGGCATGCTAACAGTCAGAAATGTTCGCCAAAGGATGTTAAGAAACTACATCCCACCGCTGCCATCATACTTGTTTTCTGTTTCCTTCCAGATCTTGTCATCGGGCATACTTTTTGTCTATTTATTTGTACATACACATATACTTTTATCTATTTATTTATTTATTTTAGAGTTATGGGGTGCAAGTGAGGATTTCCCACATGAGTAGACTGCATGCAGGTGAAGTTTGGGCTTCCAGCTGGCCCTCTCTCCCCCTGATAGTGAACCAGGTACTCAGTGTGTTGCCATGTGTCCCCCTCCCTCCTCCTTCCCTCCTTCCCCTAGCAGTGTCCAGAATCTGCTGACCCCACCCTTGTGCTCATGTGACCAGTGATCAGGGTCCGCTTATGAATGAGAACACGCAGTGTTCAGTTCTTTGTTTCTGTGACAGTTCACTTAGAATGATGATCTCCAGCTGCATCCATGTTGCTACTATGGCCGGGATTTTGCTCTTTATGGCCGCATAGTATTTCTTTGTGTATATGGGCCACATTTTCTCTATCCAGTCCATTTTTGATGGACATCTGGATTGGTTCCATGTTTTTGCTACTGTGAAAAGTGCTGCAATAAACATGCATGTGCAAGTGTCTTTTTTACAGAGTGATTTACACATAGACCTCTTTATTATTCCTCTGACTTGGCTTCCCCACGGGGTCTGCAGTCGTGAGACGTGAATGGCTGGTGACTTGGCTGCAGAAGAAATAGTCCTTTTGACACTTGCCCCAAAATGGTCCATTCTATTTAGCAAGAATGAGGCTAGGATCCTGCGAGTCTCTGGCCACAACGTTTGCATCAGCCAGTCAGTGCAAACCTTGTTTTATGTGTCTTTCTGTTTAAAGACATTCTATGTGATTTGCATTGACATCGAACTTGGCCACCAGCACTGAGACCCATGCCTGCTTGAAGCTTCTCTAGCACATGTGTCTTCTGTAGGCATGTGACAGCTTTCTTGCACTTGAGAACACCAGGCAGTCGTTGGGCACAGTTTGGGGGCTCATTTTAAAAAATTTTAGTTTATTTTCAAGATGTGGGGTACAAGTAAGGGTTAGCACGGGCCTCCAACTGGCCCTCACTCTCCCTGACTTGGGATCAAGTACCCCTTGTGTTGTTGCGTGACCCCCTTCCCCTGGAAGTACCCAGCAACTGCCGAGCCCTCCCTTGTGCTAATGTGACTAGTGTTCAGGGCCCACTTTGAGTGAGAGCATGCAGTGTTCAGTTCTTTGTTTCTGTGATAGATCACTGAGTATGACGATCTCCAACTCCATCCAGTTTGCTGCGAAGTCCATGATTTTGTTCCTCTTTATGTTTGGGGGCCCATTTTAAACAGCAAAATCATCAAAAAAGATCGTGAGGAAAAAGTGCGCCAGATAGGCCACATAAAGGGCACTTGTTCATAGTCGGGGAGTGGACCAGAAGCCAGAGTGCACTGCATGACCAGGTACTCAAGCTTCTGCTGCCTGGGGCATGTCCACAGACGACCACAAAAGCACACGAGTGTTGACTCGGGATAACAGTTACATTTCATCAAGTAGGCAAATTCACAACCATGGGTCTTCAGATACAGAAAGTCCCCTGCACACTAAAGAGGTCCGTTCCGAGAGCACATTTGTAAGTCCATTTTGTTCATAAGTTCAAGAAAGTTAACCCAGGTACCCAACCAACACAATCAACCATATGATACCAGCAGCATCACGCTGCTTTTATGCTTGTTCCTGAACATTCTGGGCTTGAGATGAAAAGACTGTACCATTGTACTCCATACAGGACTGTCCAGGAAAGTACACAAAAGCACAACCACTTGTAGAGGATGCTTGCACGTGACAATCTAGCCAGACACATGAACTAACTTATGTGATTGAACATCTTTGAAAGTTCACACCTTGAAGGTTCATATGTAGGGGACTCACTGTGATGAGGATTGACAATTGACTGTATCCATGATGTACTAATGCCAATATTTCATGAAACCAGGAAGCAGGTGGTCATCCACAGTTGCCTTTCAACAAGTCTCGTTTCTTGTTGAAAATGCCACTGTCATGGCAGCCACCTATCAACAATGCACCATTTCTTCCAAAGTTGCTTCAGAAACATGTGGTGATAGCCTCTGTTTTGCTTCCAAGATCAGCTTCAAAATCATGAGGTCTGGTTGATCAGAGTCTAGGGGCTTGAGGCCCCAAAGCTGAGTCTGGAGGTGGTCCAGGCTCCTTCAACAGGCTGATCTTGAACGTGGCATAGACTTCCCCATCTGTAAAAGGGAAAGTCTATTCCTGATCCATTTCAAGACACTCCTTTCACATTTTAATATCTCTGAAACTGTGTGGTTTGTTTTGGTTTTATAACACATGCTGTGTCGTGGGGTAATTGGCACATTCAGTTTTCTTTCTGGGTGGGACATGAAATAAGGGTGCACCCAAAACGTGATGAAACACAGGAACGCTGATGCCTGCCTACGGTGACTGAGCCATGCTCTAACCTCACAGGGCTGACGTGGAAGAGCACGTTGCACGCGGAAGGACATGTGTTGTACAAAGCGCTTGTGAGCCAGGCGTGGTCATGACTGGGTGTGTTCTTGTTCCTGGAATCGATCGATCTCTCACATTTGAAGTCACTCATGAAGTATCCTCAGCGCCACACCAGGACACCCTGTATGACTCGGGTGACCCCTGTGACTGAGGTTAGACTTTTCTAAGCAATGGTTGGTATAAACAGATTAGTTTTGTGGGTTATAATATTTTGGGTCATTGGAAAGAGGTTCCAAAAAGCGCTGGAGACCCATGACCTTGAGGAAAGCAAGACACAAGCTTCTTGGAGCCTGGGAAGTCCTTTCTCCTTGGGGTTGCCTGCGGCCCGGTCATTGAGATCATGTCTACATGGTGAGTCTTTGCCAGTGCAGGTCGGGTTTCCTCTCTGAGAACACGGTGGTCTCTGCTCTGTCCTCTTCCTGGTAAAAGAGGAGTGTAGCAATCGAGGCAGTCATTCAGCTCTCGACAGTTCCTGTACTCAAATCCTCCCATTCGTGTCATCCAGTCACCCCCTCCCTCCAGGGGCTGCCTTTGTGTTCCGGGGAGGGAGAGGGGTTTCCTGGATTCTGTGTACAAGAGGAAGCTTATACCCTTTCACTCCAGACAGATGTTGCTAACTTGCTTCTTTGTACACGTCTGTGTATTCCTCACTGTCAACGGACAACATACACCTGAGAACTTTCACTGGCATCTGAACACAGACACAGTAGTCAGCGAGTCAGTAGGTGGGACCAAAAGGCTGCAGACTTGCCTGTTGGAAGGACAAAATGGAGCTTGCTCTTTCTACTGTCCTGCTACCTAATCACCATCGCAGTGAGCGGACAAGGGAGGGCCACACACCAGGCCCTGAAGACAGTATCACTGTCTCTCAGTCATAGTCCTAGGGCTCGACACTCACAGTGAGAGGATGTGCTCATGATTATAAGGGCAGGGCACAGATCCGCCCCACCCCAGGCCCTTCTCCTCAGAGCCCTCCTCAGCCTACTCTAGGAGCGAAGGTGTCTAACCAGAGGCCCAGAGAGGTGTCCTGCATCCTCAGCTGCCTCTCCTACTGAGAGCCTCTCCCAGAGGCATTTCAAACCTGGCCACGTTGTCGCCATGGGCGCTTCTTCCCACAGCGACAGGCGCACACAGGTCCATGTGGGTTTCTTTTGAGACAATGGAGTTTTGTTTTCCCTCAAGCCAGGCGAGGATGCATCCTCTTCCCTCATCACTCCTCCTACCTTAAAAGAAAGAAAAATATTAGCCATGCAGCCCCCACCAGGCCCTCTTTGGCTTCCTCTTTGAATCTCAGACGTTGTGCTTGCTGTGCTCACTCCTGGAGACATGGCAAGTGGGATCAGTGTCTCCTTCACTTCAATGCAGTGTGGGGCACAGAGATTTTCATGGACCTGCCAAAGTCACACAAGGAAGTCAGTAAAGGGGCCAGAAGTGGGACCTGGATCTCCCCTTCCCCTACTGCCGGCCCACCCGCTGCTTTTCCACACACGCTTGGTAAATATCTCAGCTTTTTTTTTTTTGCCATTTTTTTTCATTATTCAATATTTTTTATTGTGAGATTGTGGGGTACAGTTAAGGGTTAGGTACACAAATATGTCTCGTTCAGGAGTCTCCCGGCTACCCTCAGGACAGGAAGCATTCCCGTCCCTGTGCATGCGTGTGAAGCAGCTATGAACTTGACCCATGTGGGCACAGTCTCACTGCTGTGAAAAGTACCAGGCTGCAACCTGGAGACTAGAGATGTCCCCGCCATCTCTTGGCTGCTTTTCATGTTTTGTATACAAGATGGCTTGTTTTTAATGAATTGCAAGGAATCGTGACATTGATTAATTGATCAAATCATGCCCCTACTTTTTAATAGACATTTTTGCAACTTAGTATAAGACACTTGAAGAAGATTATCTATCTAAATACAAAAGTATATCTTGTTAAATGAGATTATTTTAAACCTTGTAGTGAACTCCTTGAGACGACTCTATGTTTTTTAAAAGAGGGATTTTGCTAGTTCACAAAACAGGGAAGTCCGGTGGGTGGGTCTGGTCCAGACAATGCTAACCTCTCCTTTGCTCCCCACATCTGGCCCCTGTGCTCTTCTTTTGGGGTCTGGGGTGTCATTCTGCCCACCTTGCCAGTGTGACAGGAGAGACAGAAGGGCGGCCTCATCTGAACTGCTTATTTTCAGGAAGGTGGAGAGGGTGCCTCCCACGTCCTCCACACTCGCTGGGGAAGGGTCTTGATGACTTGACGGAGCCTCATCGTGGGCCAGTCCCTGTGGGCATGGAGAAGTGGCCCATGGTTGGCTGGGGCCTTGCCGTGTGCCCACCCCACATGGGAAGGGGGCATGAGTGGGCCATGCCACACCAGGACTGCAGCTCCCCTGGGCCAGACAGTGCCCAGAGAACAGGAGATCCTGCCAGATGATGGACAGAAAATTGGTTAACAACTGCACTCAGTGACTCGACCCAGCCCACTGGCTGCAGCAATGCTAATGACAGTGGCAGATGTGATTCCCAGCACATGCCGCACGCTCGTGGGCTGATGCGCAACGGTTCCATAGTGTTCATTACAAGAATATCAGTAATAAATGCGTCATTCTCCACCTGTTCCTGCCCTGGATTCTGTTGCTTTCCAAGAGTAGCTTACAGATTCTAGAAGGTCCCTTGTGAAGGGGCTGGCATGTGTTTTGGGGGATGGAAAACCGGACCAAGAGGAGACGTGATCGCCTCGAAGTCCCACAGGCTATTTGGGGCTGAGCTGGCAAACTCCAGCCTCCTCTCTTGATTATGGTAACTGGTTCCCTCCAGGGCCACCTTTCGGGACAGGCAAGGAAGGCCGATGGAGCTCTTGGGATGGGCCGCTGATGGCCTTTATTCTCATCTTGTGGGGAAACAGCACATCCTTCCCGGCTAAACACTATTTCAGGAAAGCCACCAACCAGTCCCCAGAGTCCTGTCCACAAAAATGAGCCCAACCAGACTCTGCCGAATTGGCAAAACATGTTAGTCCCATGGTGGCCCCCGCCGTGGCCACAGAGCAAGGGTCTATGTTTCTGGGCACGGCCACGTACTTGTCTCCGTCTCTCATGGCCAGAAGGCTGGGAAAGCCCTGCAGAACATGCAGAAGAAACGCTGGCAAGAGGAGCGGGTCAGAGGAGACAGAAAAAGGAGGTTAGAGAAAGAGGATGGAGAGGCTGAGGAAGCCATAGGTCCAGGGAGAACTGCAGGCATGTGTGCCACACACTCCAGTGGACAAGGGCTGCCCACACCAGGAAAGTCCTGCTATGGGCATGGCCCTTTGGCTACTCTCCTGTTGATTTGAATGCACTCATCGCAACATCCTCAAGGGAGGTGTGGCCACCCTGAAAACTACAGAGGAGGAAACAGAGGGTCACAGAGTACCAGAAACCTGATGGAACATTCATGCAGCTAGGGAGTGATGGAGTCGGGTTGATCCAAACATGGCCACTTCCAGATCTGATATTCTCTTGGCCCAGCCTCCTCAGCACCCACACACCATCCAATTATGACTCGGCGAGGACAGGCTGTCTAGCGACAGAGACTGAGGCGAGGGTTCTGTGCAGAGGTCTTCTTGAGAAAGTGCTCTCAGGAGACCGGGAGCGAAGGCACCAGATGGGCAGGGGAGAGTCCACACTCTAAGCGAGTACCTGCCTCGGTGACTCCAGCTTCAGCCTGACCCAATGTGGGAGCGTGTGTGACACCCCAGAAGGTACCCTGCCTTGAGGCAAGGGAGCCTAACATTTGTACCCAGTGGCAGGAGGTCATTGGCTGTGGCTGCCCATGAGACTGGGGTGGGGATATGGAAGGGACTCCCTAGAAACAGCATGTAGTAGAAGGGAGGTTCCGGAGAAGGCAGGCACTGGGTACCATCGGTGGCCATACTCGCAGCGACTGGGAGCAAAGAGGACCTGGGCAAGGCCACAGCAGCTACAGCACACTCTGCCACCAGCCTCTTCCAGTGAAAGACGTGGAGCAGGAGCCTGGAAGAGAAGAACCCCTAGGGGGTAGATGGGAGCCTGGAAGCGAGGAAGCCCTGGAGAAGGGGGACAAGAGACGAGAAGGGAGGATCCCCTATAATGGGAGTCCCTGCAAATCCCACGCTGAGTGTGACATCAATTCCAAAGACCCAGCTATGGCAGCCAACCCCGACCACTGCCTCACCTGTCCCAACCTTGTGGTAGGGCAGCTATGCCCTCCCCTGATACTGCCCACTCCCCACAGTGGTCTGCCTGCTCCCTCCAGGTCAAGAGTTCATGGATGAGAGGAACTGGAGGACCGAGGCCCATGACCTCTCCTTCCATATCCATGTGTTTATCCCCAACTTTTCCACTCTCCTTTCTTTGCTTTCTCCAGCAGGTTTTGTGGAAAAATTTCAAACTCATAATATGATGGAATCGCACTGAGTCAAGGAATCTCAAGAACTTACAAAAATCCCAGTGCCCAGCCTGCACCTCCAGGGAGACTCTGAATCAATCAGCCAGGGGTAGCTTTGAGTCCTCGAGCGACTGTTTGCAGCCAAGATTAAGGACCACTGTGCCTTCCTCCATCCTTCTGGGCCCATGCATTGGAATCACTGGGGCATGTGAAAAGCACCCAAACTTGGGTCCCTAGAAATTCTGGTGTGATGCATCTCAAGCTGGGGGCTGGCATTGGTTCTCCAGATACTTAGAGCACGCAGCCAGGATGGAGACCTGCTGGCTTGGGGATCTGAAACTTGTGCCAAGGGGAGGCGTGTTGGACAAGGGAAGTTGGAGTGGCACTGGGGAGAGACCTGGGGAGATGGAGAGGCCTCCGTGGGCCACAGGCAGCCAGCCTCTCCTTGGTCTTGGTCATGTTTCCGGTCAGATGCTCAAGAATCCTTGTCTTCTGTAGCTTCTCCTTAGCTCGTTTTTTGTTGGAGGCCAGCAGGGAAACCCCCTTTTCCTCCCAAAAATGGTGGGCTTAGGATCATGGCACCTGAAATTAAAATCAGGATTAATTTACTCCATCAAGGCAACTTGGGCTTCTGCGTTACCTCACCCCAGTTCTGATCCTAAACCCTCACCGGGTGTGCAGGCCTGGGGAGACCAGCATTTGGGTACTCACAACGAATCCGAGTAGCTGCATCCTTCATCCCAGGGCCCCACCCTCCTCCCCAGGTACTGACATGTCTCCAAGTACCTGCATCCCTCAAGCCCATAGCCCCACGCTCTTCCCTTGGGAACTGATATGTCTCCCAGTACCTGCATCCCTCAAGTCCACGGCCCTGCCCTCCTTCCCACCCATCACACACACTTCTGCATGTTCTCCCTGTCTACAGGATGCGCCTCTGGCACAGTGGACTTACTGCAAAGCTTGGGCTGGGTCCCCTTGTTGGCTCTGCCTTGCCTAGGCTGGCCTCTGCTCCAAGTTGGGCTCTGACCCATCCTAGGGTCTGGTTCTCATGCCCTGTCCTGGTTCCCCTTTCCAACTTCTGAAGCCTGATACAGACATCTCTTGGTATTCTAGGTAGTTTAGTCTCTAAAGTCACTGCAACCCTGAATTAGCAAATTCTGAGCCGTTGCTTCTAAGGGAAGTCCAGGGCTAGCGTCCTGTGAGTCTCTGGTGATAGCATTTCTATTAGCCAGTCACTACATCGCCTTGTGTTATGTGTGCTTCTATTTAAAGACACCTTACTTCACATAGTCGATTCACTCACACTGAACTCATGGCCACCAGCACCATGACTCGTGCCTGGACAAAGCTTCTCTGACATGCATGTTTTCTCCACGAGGCCCATCACAGTCTTTCTGCTCTTAGGAACGCCGGACTGTGTTTGGGGGGCCATTGTAACAGTGACGTCACCACCAGAAAGCACAACAGTAGGAAAAATGTTGTACTCACAGAGTACAACAAGGACCCTTGCGCACAGCAGCAGAAATGTCAGGAGAAGCCAGAGCCCCCGTTTCCTCCTGGCCTGGGAGCATGGCATCCAGGGACTCCCATTTTGCTTCCTTAGCATGTCCACAAAGGGCCACAGCAGCCCCATAAGCACTGAACTGGGGGTTACAATTAAGTTCTACCAAGTAGCTGAATTCATAACAATGGAGTTCAGACATAATGAAGCTCCCACAATTCTGCGTGATGACCTTCTGGAACCTGCTGTTGACCGGAGAGCCCCTGTATAAGCAGAAGTTCCTGAAATACCACATCGCACAGGGTGAAGGAAAACACACACGGATGTAAGCCCCCTTTTTCAAAAGAGAAACGATTTTTACGGGAAAATATTCATATTTCCAAAGATGATTACAACTCCCCTTTTTGTTCTGGACCAATAAAACATAATAGAAAAAAATCAATATAAACACAGTGTGTAGATTTTGACTTTTCAGTGAAAGAGTATTTTGGAAGATTGAGAAAAATAGATGAGTTAGGGTCTTTATTGTACAGACGTATAGTGGATCTTTAAAAAAAAAAGGACAGTGTTGCCTATTTTAAAAATCAAACCAAGGTGTGCCTGTAATGTTAAAAAACAAAACAAGCAAAACACAGGCTCCGGGCAAGTCAGGGTATTAACCACTATGTTTTCCAACGCCATATGCTGGGAGGAGGCGCAGGCTAACAGCCCTACCCGCCTGACCACCGACCACTGAGCAAACACAGGGAATGGTGCCTTTTGTCCATCCTCAGGTCTGAGCCTGTCCCTCACCTGCAGTTGCCTCTGTTGCTCCATCCCTGGGGCAGGTGGCTTTGCCACTGTTTTGAGTGGCTTGGGCAGGGCTACGGTCTGTGGGTCAGACAAGCCTTTGAAGGCCGACTGCATCTTTTACCACACACTCCCTCCTTGGGCCTCAGAGGAAAGCTAAGCTTTGGCATGGCCTGGGAAATTTTGAAAGGAATGAGCCAAGGCAGAGAGAGCCAGCGTGAGCTCCGCCTGGTTGCGGGAGTTACCTAGACATGGTGTGTCTCAGCTGTAAGGACCCTATGATCGTTGCCCTGGCTTCTGCTGGGGACAGAAACTTCTAGGCTGGAGTTGTCTAGACATGGTCCATGTCTTGGTTGTAAGGACACTATGGCCGTTGTGCTGGCTTCTGCTGGGGACAGAAACTTCTAGACTAGAGTCTCCTAGTCACGGTGAGTTGCAAGGACCCTGAGACTGTTGTTCTGGCTTCTCCTAGGGACAGAAGCTTCTAGGCTGGAGTTGCCTAGACACGGTCTTGGTTGTAAGGACCTTATGGCCGTTGTCCTCGTTGTCCCAGCTTCTGCTAAGGACAGACGCTTCTAGGCTGGAGTCACCTAGACTTGGTCTGTATCTTGTCTATAAGGACCCTACGACCATTATCCTGGCTTCTGCTGAGGACAGACGCTTCTAGACTGGAGTTGCCTAGACACAGTGTGTCTTGGTTGTAAGGACCTTACGGCCATTGTCCTAGCTTCTGCTAAGAACAGAAGCTTCTATGCTGGAGTTGCCTAGATACAGTCCATGTCTTGGTTGTAAGGACCCCATAGCCGTTGTCCTGGCTTCTGCTGGGGACAGAAGCTTCTAGGCTGGAGTCGCCTAGACATGGTGTGTCTTGTGTCTCCCCGGGAAGTACAGCAGAGGATGGAAAGAGGAGGGGCCGGCTCCTCACCCAAGACTCTCAGGCCTCCTTGAGGAGCAGCAAAGTCTACATCCCACCACCTGGGAAGGACTCGCCACACCAGCCACATTCTCTGCCCTGAAGACACCCCCAGTCCATGAGAGAAAGGCCAGTGCAAAGCTTGAAATGTCCCTTGCCACAGCCCCATTAAAACCAGTCGTGTCCTGGGGCAGAGGGCACTATAGGGACACAAGAAGCTCCTTGTGGTGCGAAGCATGGGTGCCCACCTCACTCCCATCCACCCAGCTGGCCTGGGCCCCAGTCCCATCTTCACGTGGTATTTCTTGTCAACAGCCTTTATGAGAAATAAAGGCTCAGTCTCCGCAGATGCCTTGCTGTACTTCTCCCTTCGATGTCCATTGCAGGCTCTTGGCAAAGATGGGTGCGTGGTGTGGTTTTTATTAGATTTCAAAAGTAAACTTAATACTCGAGTCTTTGGTTTTACGATTATAAAGCTCTTTTCTGAAGCCTCTAAGAAACCCTGGAGCTTTCCCGGGACCACAACAGAGCTGGAGAAGAGCTCGTTTTCTTTCCTTGGTTCGTCTCTTTGTGGCAAAGAGAATGTGAAGAAGAGACTCGTGACTGAGACAAGGCTTTCCTTCTTGGCTAACTCCCAATTTCGTCCACTGTTCACCCGGCTTTTGATGCCCTCTGATCTGGCCTCCGCACTGGAGCTAGGATACTTTCAAATGCTGGTACAGAGGGCCCTAGTCCCTGGTTCAAAGCATCTTCCACAAAGATCACCCGGCAGATGAACAGATGAGAAAATGACAACTAGCTTGCAAGTAACTAATTCCTATTTATTATTTTTTTCTTTCTAAAAAGCTTTATTGAGTTATAGCTCACATTCCAGAAAATTTATCCTGGTAAAGTGTGCAACTCAGTGGTTTTTAGTATATTTACAAGGTTGTGCAATCATCGCCACTATCTAATTACAGAACATTTTCATCACCCCAAAAACAAACCCTAGGCATCTTCACCATCTTTCCCTGTTCCTACACCCACTCGGTTCAGCCCCTGAACCCAATGTGTTTTCTATCTTTATAGATGCTCCTATTCTGGACATTTTTTAATGGAATCATGTGACATGTGGCCTCTTGTGTCAGACTTCTTTCACTAAGCATGATGCTCCCAAGGGTCATCCATGTTGAAACGCATGTCAGTATTCACTCCTTTTTATTGGTGAATACTATTCCGTTATACAGGCAGACAACATTTTAGCTATGCATTCATCAATTGATGGAGATTTAGGCTGTTTCCCTTCTTTGACCATAGTGAAGAATGCTGCTGTGAACATTTGTGTACATGTTTTATGTAGACGTGTGTTTTCAATTGTCTTGAATGCATGCACACACACACACACCACTCCCCCCGCACACACACCCCTAGGGGCGAGACTGCTGGGTCATATAGCCACTGTGTTTAACATATTGAGGAACAGCCAAACTCAAAAGTGCAGTATTTTATAGACCTAGCAGTGTATGTGGGTTCCAATTTCTCCATATCCTTGCCAACATTTGCTTTCTTTGTGTGTGTGAGTGTGCGCGCGCACGTGTGTGTGCTTGTGTGTGGGGGGTTGTTGTTTTTTTACCATTTTAGAGTGTACATTTCTGTGGCATGAAGTACATTCACCTTGTGGTACAGCCATCACTACCCTCCATCTCCAGAACATCCTTCCTTGTCTTCCCCAACTGAAACTCTGCTTCCATTAAACAGTAGCTTCCTAAACCCTCTCCCCTATTCCTAGTAAGCACGGATCTACTTCCTGCCTGTGAGATGGACCACTCCAGGCACCCCATTTTGCTGGAATCGCACAACCCTATAGCAGTCCTAGCCTCCTGTGACTGTCTTGTGTGCATGCGTCATGTCTTCAAGGCTCACCCATGTTGTCACATGTGTCAGAACTTCCTTCCTTTCCTAGGGCTAAATGCAATTTGGTGGGATATCACTGCCACACTTTGCTAACCCCACCATCTGTGTATGGTCTCCTGTGTTGCCTGCACCTTTGGTGAAATATGCTTCTAGGAACACAAGCACACGAATACCTGTTGGAGCCCCTGTTAGCAATCCTCTTGGGTGTGCACTCAGAAGCGGAGTTGCTGGGTTATATGGTCATTCTGTTCTTAATTTGTTTGAGGAAACTCTGTGAAGATCTCCACAGCGGCTGCACCATTGTGTGTGTCCACCAGCAATGCGTAAGCATTCCGGTGTCTCCACATCCTGGCCAACACTTGTCATTTTCCACGTGTTTAAAAAATTGCCATTCCCGTCAGTGTGATGTGCTCTCTCGTGGTTTTAATTTACATTTCCCTGATGACTCACGATGCTCAACATCTCCTCATGTGCTTCTTGGCTATTTGCGTATTTTTTGACGAATGTCTATTCAAATCCTTTGCCTGTTTTTAATTGACTTGTCCTTTTATTGTTGAGTGTAAGGTCTCTTTATATATTCTGACTATTAGTCCCTCATCTGATATATGATTTGCAATCTTTTTTCTCACATTCCATGGGTTGTCTTTCCATGTTCTGGTGTTCTTTGAAGTTCAAAAGATTTTAATTTTGATAAAAATCTATTTTTTCTCTCTTTGTACTTTTGGCATCAGAGCTGAGAAACCCTTGCCAATCCAAGGTCATAAAGACCTACTCCCTGTTTTCTCCCAGGAGTTCTACAGCTTTTGCTCTTACTTTTAGGCTTATGACCCATTTCAAGTTAATTTTTATGTATGGTGTGCCTATAAGTTTTCAAAATATTTACTTAAATATTTTTAAAACCATTGACTTTATTCCTTATTCTTCAAAAGAGGACTGCCATGACCATGCTGAGCAGTTTCCTTCACTGGAATCATTTTCTAATGAGCTCTTTAAAAATGTATGAGGATGTTTGTGAAACATGTTCCCAGCCTATAGCTGTACACATACGGTATTCAAGAACTCAGAAAATATTTGACTGTTTCATGCAATCAATCACTGAGTCTGGTTCTGTGTGCCTGCCATGTTTGCAGTACTCCAGGGAGGTCTCAGGGTCAAGTGCCGCAGAAAGGTCAAGGTGAGGCCCCACACTCCCTGCAGGCCTTGGATTTGGTGACTGGAGACCCTGAGTGCCTGCCCACGAGGTCAGCAGGGTAGAGGCTGGGCAGTGAGGGAAGGAAGTCACAGCTACAGAGACTATTTCTTGTGAAAAGGGTAGAAATGGAATCATGAGCTCCTAAACTCTTACAAGGTGCCAAAGAGTCAAGGGAAGAATATTCTACATGAAGGAAGCCTGGGCCTGTGGGTGGTGGGAAGAGGGGCAGGTAAGAACTGATGGGAAGGTGGAGCAGTGGGCTGTTCTCAGGCATCAGGCACGTGGCCACATGAGCACCTGGACCTACCTGCCTCCCTCAATGGATAAACCCACTCAGAGAGCCACCAGGCAAGCTTTTAAGCTAAAAGGAGTCCAAGACCTCGAATCTGAGCTCTGGATCGGAATGGACTCGGCCATGACTTCCTGCGCTGCCACTCAGAGGTCTTGTGGCCTTAAGCAAGCCACTGGACTGCCCTGGGCCTCAGTTTCCTCTTCTGTGAGATGGCAGCAACCATAGACTCACCTCACCACACTGTTGGTGTGAGAGTGACATGGGGGCCACATGTAAATCTCTTGATGGTTACACATTCCCAGTTGCCTCACTAAAAATGAAACACGTCCATGACTTCAACTGAGAATCCAGGTGGTTAAAGTTATATTTCATTCCTTCATCCCCCTCTTCCTACCATTGTTAGAATACTCTTGACCAAATTCTGGGCAGCACGCGTGGAATGTGCGAGAACTGCTCTGACCCGTTTCACTCACGCCACACAGAGTCCAGCGCGCTCGTCCTTGGGGGTAACCAGGGCGTAGTTGGCCCACGAATGCCCCAGCCATGGCCCACGTTCAGGAGCTCAGTCTCGGATGACAGGCCCTGAGTGATGACATCGGCTCGCCAGTTTGAAACCTCTCTTGGCCCCAGGGCTGGGATCAGTTATTAAAGCTCTTTATGACTGATGACGACTGTGATCTGTTCCCTCATCTCTGGCTTATAAAAGCACGAGCTGTTTCCACCTTGCTTGTGCAACTGGATTCACCCTGGGCAAAACTCATTACAACTCTCCTCCCAAAGAATAATATTTTACTTCTAAGAGAAATGAAATTATGAAAGAGAATGCTATTGATGTCTAGGGCCACAGGCTAGATTTCCACGTCCTGTGGCAGACACAGACATGCAGTTCTTCTGGTGGCCTGTGGGTCAGCCCTCTGCACCAATTCCCATCTCTCTGGGCACAGAGGGACCATTTTCCAGACAAACACAAGCAACTGAACTGCACTATTAGCGGCATCTTGTTTTTCCCAGAAGCAGTTTTTGTTGACGCTTTTAAGCCTCTTTCCTCTCCTGGGCTTCCTCCTTCGTTTTCTTGACTGCATCCTATTGTAATGAGAGGATTTGGGGTTTTATTCCCATTTGGAAAACTTCCTCCCCGGCATTCAGCTTGTCTCTTCAGATGTCAAAATCACAGATAATGGTGCATTGCCGGCCCGGGAGGGGCTGGGTGGTGCACACAGGGAGCGCTGTGGTCTCAGGCCTGTCGGGTCCACACCCCCGCGCGTGCTGAGTGGCCCAGTGTGTGTCAACAGAGCCCCACTGTTCACGCCTGCAACACCGGGGCATTAAAATGCAAGGCTTGAAAATTGTCAGTATTTTCTAATCCACGCACTCACTGAAAAGTCAATAGGTTTTCTAAAGAACTTAATCACTCAAACAAAGGTGGAATTATTGCAGACGCCAACTTTCTCAATCAAAATCCACTCTTCCTGGCTGACATACCAACGTCTTTCAAAAGCAGGTTCCATTCAGTGGTCTCCATCTCATGAAACACTAACTATACAATCAATCATGTTTTTAAAACTATCAAGAGATAAGAAAGACATATAACTTAATGGAACAAGTCTATGAAAAGGATCATGACTATGGATTACTAACTTCCAGAGGCCTATTCTAATAAAACCTTAGTTTCCCATGGTCCCACATACCAACAAAAAATTTTAGAATGTTTGTGCTTAAATGAACCTGTCAGTGGTGGCTGGGGCAGGGATGGCTTAGGACAGCTTGCTCCAGCCCCTTCACTGGGGACTGAGGGGACAGACTTGGGGGATTGGGAGGGAGGGTGAGAAGGGTCCAAAGCAATTGACCACTGGTCAGCCTCAGACTCAGAATCCAGCTCATGTCCCATCACTGCCTCTGTCATCCAAGGTGGGATCTGGGAGCCAAAAATGTCATGAGAAAACGTAATGCAAACTTTCCAGAATAGAACCCAGGCTTTCTTTTTCAATCCCTAGTCACATCCCAGCTTCCTTGGGCCTCCACTTTCTGTCTGATTCTTCCTGACTCTAACAAACCAGATAACTGATTCGAGTTGTGTGAGTGTGACAGAGGGAACCCAAGTCCTCGGGGAAAATCCTCCACACTGGCTAGTCTTGTTCACCCCCCATCCCCACCATATTTCATCAAAAGAATGTTGACTGAGCTTCCATCGCAAGCAAAGCAGCAAGTCATTCTGAATCCCTGCCAATTACAGAGAGAACTGATAGTCAGTCTGTCCTGGAGGCGCTCATTGTCGAGGACTGAACAGGCAAGCAGACAGACAACCTGCCATCTGCATGATGTTGCGAAGGAACGCCAGCTTCGCCAAGAGAGAAGGTGGAGGACAGATGTGCATCCCGTCTAAGGTGTAGTCCAGAATAGGTCACCTGGCAGTGTAGAGAAGTGTCTTCCTTCCCTGGAACTGGGGCAGGTTGTCTGGGACGTGGCCACATGCACAAAGCACCTGGGATCTTGGGAAAACATGGATTCCGCAGTCAGGAGTGAACTCTGAGACTCTGCCTCCATCACTAGCACCTGAGGAGGGATTGTCTGTGAGATGGAGGGGGAGTCAGAGCAGGAGCCCTTCATCTGGGCTCTGAAAGCCACGCTAGAGAATGGGGATTCTCTCCTGAGAGTAACAGGAGTGATACATATATTTGAATATCTCAAAAATGACGTCGGATTCCTGAGTGATCGCAAGCTCAGAAGTCGTTTCTGCAGGGACGCTTCCTCAGCCTCCTTGGGAGGGGCATCACGTGCCCACCGATTCAGGGCGCGCTGCCCCACAGGTCGACATGGACTCACCTGTTCACCAAATCCGTTGTGTCTGAGCACTGGGGGGACCGCTATGCCTTTTCTCTCACTTTTCACATTTAATCTAGCTCTTCTTTTTTTGAGTGTGTGTATATTCATGGAGTCCAAGTGCAGTTTTGCTGCACTGACACATCACACTGTGGTAAGGTCAGGCCTTCGGCATGTCCATCCCTGGGGCCACTCTGGCTCACTCACTAAGCCGCTGCCACCACAGCCCCCTTGGTACATCTTCAAATTCCCAACTTGAATGCACCTGGCACTTTGCACTATGTCTGACCCCAAGTGTTCCCATAAGCCTTGATCTCATGATGTGTTCACTCTAGATCAGTGATTCTCAAACGCTGGAGGGTTTGTTACAACACTGCCTGCTGGATCCTACTCCCAGGGTGTGTGACTTGGTGAGCCTGGGGTGGGCCCACAGGTGATGCAGACATGGAGTGACCGCCCTTTGACAGCCACTGGTCTGGAGGAGACCACCAGTGACTCCTGCCAAGGGGAGTTAGCAACTAGGGTAAAGCAGTTTAGTGGCTAACAGCATGGACTCCAAGTCATGGATCTTGGGCTAGCCACTCACCGTCTCAGGTCACACGATGAAACCCTTACACAATGAAAACAACAGTCATTGTACTTACCTGCAGGTGAAGAGTCAACATGCTAATATATATATATCAAATGCTCAATTATTGCAAATAAGTATTCATTATTATTTCTAAAGGGACTCACCTTACTTGCTGGCAGCACAGACAGAACAAACAGCTTTTTAGCAAAACCTCAATTTGTTTCTTACAAATAGACAGGGCAATGTGAATTAAGGCCCTAACCTTTAACTCTGTAGGAATGTCAGCTCCTGTTGCCTTTCTGTAACCATGGTTTTCATATGATCTTAATTGGTGAGAACAGCAGCTGACCTTGAGATTGTCACACCCACTGGACGGCAATAATAAGAAAGACAGACAATAGCAAATGTTGGCAAGAAGCTGGAGCAATGAGGACCTCCATGCATTGCCAGCAGATATGTAAAGTGGTGCAACCACTTTGGAAAACAGTTGGGCCCTTCATCAAAAAGTTAAACATAGAATTACCACATGATCCAGCAATTCCACTCCTAGATTTATATCCAAAAAACTGAAAACACGTGTTCTCACATAGACTTTTACATGAATGTCAGAAACATTGTTCATAGTAGCCAAAATGTGGAAAGAACTCAAAGACCCACCAACTAATAAATAGTTTTAAAAACAAAGGGATATATAACCACACAATAGAAGATCATTCAGTGTAGGAAGGAGGAGGCACAGAACAGTCTCCAACATAGATGAACCCCGGAAACATCGTGCTGAGTAAAAGAAGTCTAACTCAAGGCCACAGACTACATGATTCCATTTATGTAAATGTCCATAATAGGTGAATCCACAGACAGAAAGCAGATTCATGATCGCCAGGAAACACAGGGTGGTGCATGACAGCCCATGGCCTGGGATTCCTTTGGGGATGCTGCAGATGTCCTGGCTGCACCCATCACTGCATCTCATGAGTACTAGATAGTATTAGTATCTATTTTAGTATAGTCTTGTGAATACAATAAAAACCACTGGAGCGTACACTTTAAAAGGTGAATTTTATAGTATGTGAATTATAGCTCAATGTCAAAAAGATGTATTATCCTATCACCCTGCTTGGTGACAGTAACATTTTCATTTTAGAGTTACACCATCCAATAAGGTCGTCACAAGCCTCGGAGCCTCTTGAACTCTTGAAATGGGACTGGTCCAAAGTGAGTGTATTGTGCACATAAAGCACACCCTGGAATTCAAAAACTCAGCTCAAAAAAAGAAAGTAAACCATCTATACACACTTTTAATATGAAATGATACCATTATAGGTTTATTTCATTGGCTGAAATATAGCATCAAAAGGAACTTTTTAAAAATTTTAGATGTGGTTACTAGAAATTTTAAAATTCAGTGTGCAGCTTGCATGTCTTCCTATGGCCAGTGCTGCCATAAAGGTGTCCCCAATAGGGTGTGTGTCTCCATAGAGACACGTGATAAGAGCGTGTCTGGGGTAGTAAGGCGGGTCTTTCCTCCACAGAAAGGGCTCTGTACCCAGGGCCTGCTAAGCTCAGTCCCATTAGCATGGCTCAACCCATGTAAACAGGGCAATTCAATGGAGGCTTCCAGTTTTTGTTCTCTGAGTAGAAGGCCACCTGCAAAAACAGAGACTTGTTATCTCAAAGAGCAAGGTCCTGGACATTATGATTGGAGAAAGCACTCTCTGTGCCTCATGCTAATGAACTACACAGCAAGACATCTGAAAAAGAAATCATTAAGACGTAATGTCTTTCCTCTTTAGAGGAATTTTTTTTCCAAGGCTCATGTTCTGCATCAAAACATTCTTAACCTTGATGTGGATGTCTGTATATCAGTGGACATTGAGCATGAGAACTCTCCTGAAAGGGAAAAGTGATTCAAAATGAGCCAAAGACAAGAGTCTATCTGGTGAGCAAAATAGCTCAGGGCAAATTGTGTAAATGGTGTAAGAAAGTTAAGTAGGTTGCTTGCTTTAGAAAATTACAGTATCTTCTGATTATAAAAACAATAGAAGTTATTTTGAAAAATTTCAAAAACACCTGTAAGCAAAGAGAAGTAAATAACCAAACCTCCTACTCACAGTATCAGAGATAACCATTGTTAATATATAGCTATCTCTCTTTCCAGGAAAAAGAAGAGGGCTTGAGAAACTGAAAAATTTTCTGTATAGAGAAGATTGGCTCAATTTCTGCTGTTGATGCTTGGCCAACAAATAGAAGAACATTTATTTTTCACCCAATCAAAAATAATTCTATCAGCACTCTAAGTTTTGAGGAGACAGATCCAATTTTTGTAGGTTTGGTTATATAACATCCCTGTGTTACAATTTAGCGTCAGGGCTGAATGTAATCCTTTAGCCTTAATTTCAACAAAACAGAGAGATATTTACACTGCACATACACATGACGTGGGTGGGAATGTCTCCATACATTTTTCTACCCTCTTCACCAACAAGGTTGTCTAAAAATGTTTATGGCTCTCCTATGGATTCGTGTGCGTGGTGTGGTGTCCGAGTTGTGAAGCAGAGGGAAGGATTATTCATGGGAGTTTTTATGACCCTACATTCAAGTGTTTTCCCAGCTGTGTTTACAGCGTTGGCTTTCTAAGCCTCTTGAGAAGTAATCAGTTTTGATCATCTTAAATCCCAAAGTAAATTTTCTTTTCTGGAGATTACCCGAGTCACTAACGCAGGTTAGTCTGGCCCCTTGAACCATCTTCTGGCGCTGTGACATCCAAAAATGAAGCTGTGGTTTTGCTCCGAGGAGGAGAAAAGCAGATTTGAAACGTGACCCAGAGTCTTCCCTGCAAGAGGTGAGGTCTTAGAACGCCTTAGCTCGCTCTTTCATTCTTCTTCTTCTTATTATTATTATTATATCCTGTTTTATTTTTTAGTCATTTCATTAAGTCTGATCTTTTCAAAGTAGCATAAGCCCCTTTAGAGCCAAGATTCTTATATGATTTTTCTGTAATCTAGTTTATATGTTTTGTAACATTCTGTAGTCCCTAGCACAAGCACAGATCTGTATTGTGCTCTCAGTAGTCCTTCTTTCTTGACTAGTGAGAAGTACAAATGGTGTTTGAAAGCTATGGAGATTGTAACTTTCGGGTGATTTCTAGTAAGGGAGATTTCATTAATGACTACGCTTAACACTCCTTAGTCTAAACCTCTGTAATGACACAGCTAGCCACATTTAGGGCCAGGGTGTTTGCTAAGAACTAAGACTGCCATTTGCCTAACGGTGTTAGCCTGGGACAATTAGCCCATCTGTGCCTCAGTTTCCCTATGAAAGTGATAAATACCTAATTAAACAAATTAGTTAATTCATGTAAAGTGAATGACTGGCATAAGTGAATGATAAGGTTTCAATAAATATTAGCTGCAGCTGCCACCACTAATATGACCACAGCTACTGCACTCTTGCCCGAAGAGCTCAGTCCCCCACCAGCTGGAAAGGTTTTTCTTCCAGGCTGGGACCTCTCAAGCTTGTGTGGAAGAGAGAGGCCCACTAGGAACACACACAGAGCTGGCCAGGTAAGCCACATGGCCCAGACCGTTCACATCCAAGTACTGAGAAAATGGGACGGAAGCAGCAATAGGTGTCATGTGACATCCCTAATGTGGCCGAAATCCACTGACCTCTTACCCACCGCGGGCGGTTGCCCTGGGCGCAGGACACTGAAGAGGAGACGTGAGGTGTGGTGCCCACCTTGGCCAGCCTGTCTCCTTTGAGCTTTTATGCGTAGAATGTGGAGGAAGGATGTTTTCCTAGGTTTCTCAGGAAAAAAAACAGGAAAGATGCCGTGTAATACACAGAAAACTAGAAAAGAGAAAAGATAGATATTGAATTAAAATGCCCACGCCTTGTTGTTAATCGGGTATTGCCGTATCATAAACTACTTTGAAATTCTGTGCCTTGGAACCACAACCATGCCATGGGCTGTCTGAGCTCTCCCTCCATGGCTCTGCCTATGACCACGCACGAAGCGTCTGTCGCTGGAAAAATCCAACACTGCCTCATTGCCATCTAGGAGCTGATGCCAGTCGTTGACCTGAACCTGGGCCCCTTCACCAGCAGGCTAAGCTGAGCTTCACCCTGGCACGACACAGCACAGCAGTCTCTTGCATCCAAGAGAGCAGGAGTAAGAACTGCAAAACCTCTTGATGCCTGGGCTCCGGAATGTCCCATGTCCCAGAGCCAGCACAAGTGGATTCGCAGGAGAAATCCTCCCACCTCCTATTGGAAGATGTAGCATCACGCAGCAAAGGGGATTGGACACAGCATGGGTCAGCTATTGCTGCATAACAAAGCACCCCAGAAGGAAATGGCCGACAGTGATGATTTATTTCTCCATGATTCACTAGAGGCCATTATTATAAGAAACATTCCACAGCCTCCTCACTGCCTTTCCAACCATGGTGCCCTCTCCTTTCATGGCATGTGTAATTATGCCTCCTGTTTCTTTCAGCAGTTGATTCATTTCAAGTGTCATGACAAAACCAGAGTCAAGGATTTGAGGAAAAAAGAAAAATCCACTCCTTCCCCACTCTCAGAGTTCCAAGACAGATGAACGTTTTAGGAAGAGCTCCAGAAGTCAACTTGGGGTCAGATGAAGAGAAGACATGTTTGAGGAGCGAGAAGGAGCCAGATCCCAAGGCCGGACCACACCCCTAGAGCCTTTCCTGCACCTGGAGTCTCCTTTGAAGTGGAGGAAATGTCTCCACCACAAGGAAGCTGAAGGAGGCAGACAGATGTGAGCATGGAATGTAAAACCAGTAAACATTCTGGCAACATCAAGGAGACAGACTCATGAGTGTAAACAGCCTGAGCTGGCCAACAGTGTCTCAAAGTGGTGACCTTGGCTTCTTGTATCTTACTTGTATTAGCCCCTGAAGAACTTCACAGTTTAGGTAATTCAGACTTCCAAGACCCAAGAACTGATAAGCAGCTGGTTGTCGTCTCCTGGGCACCAGTTGTGGGCCCTGCGTCTTCTGGTTTTCCTGGTATGGATGGGGAAGAACCACGGCCTGACAACCCTAGAAAATGCTGCACCTAGAAAGGTGAACGTGGGGGTGAGTTCACAAGAGGAAGCATGGTTGAGAAGAGCTGGAGGTGGAGATCCCAAGGGGATATCCATTTCCATAATGTTCTTGGAGTTGAGACACTGGGAGGGGAAGTCTTGGAAAGTCTGGGAATCAGAAACCCTTTCCTGGAGAACATGCAGAGACAAGGTTCACATGGAACCGCACATTTTCCTTGAAAGCAGGATGAGTCCCTGGACTGGCCAGGAGGTTTCTACAGAGTCGCACATTGTCACAAATGTGCGCATGTGGTCCAGCATAGGGATGTGTGTGCAGGCACATGCAGGTCTCCTTGTTTGTGTGTTTGTTTTGGCTTGGGGTGTCCCGTTCTCTTCTACATGTCAGCTGACAACTCCCCACCAACCCAAACAGTCCATACTGAGAACCAGGGCGTATCTTTTCTGGTTTTGCTCATAGCTACATAATCACATGCAGATGCATACATGCACACATACACACACAGGTGCTATGGATTACTTTTACAAAAACAAGACCACATTAGACATTTTCCATTGCACTGGGTTTTGCTCAGTCAACAAAACTGTCAACAAAAATTCTTTCTGTGAACCAGCATAACTAACTTATTTCTTTATGTAGTATATTTATTTATTTATTTATTTATTGAGTCAGGGTCTCACTCTCACCCAGGTTGGAGTGCAGTGTTACCATCACAGCTCACCATAGCCTCAATCTCCTAGGCTCAGGCGATCCTTTCTGCCTCAGTCTCCCTAGTAGCTGGGACTACAAACATGTGCCATCACTCCTGGCTAATTTTTATTTTTTGTAGAGACAGGGTCTCACTCTGGTGCCCAAGCTGGCCAACAACTGGCTTATTCCCAGTGGTTGTATCTTTCTGTCATGTGACTAGGCCGTAATTTATTCAGTCATCCCGCTATTATTGAAAACACTTCATAGCTTTTATAACTTTCAAAAACAAAATACAATATAACAATATAACAAGCAAACTAAAGCAACCTTGTATGTGAATTCCTATGTTCTGGTGACTTCCCTCTAGAGCAAGCGTCCACAACCCACAAGCCAGAGACAGGTACTGGTCCCTGGCCTGTTAGGAACTGGGCCACAAGCAGGAGGTGAGAGGCAGACAAGCAAGGGGCGCTTCATCCGTGTTTACAGTCGCTCCCCATCACCAGCATCACCACCTAAACTCTGTCTGCTGTCAGATCAGTGGTGGCATCAGATTCTCATAGGAGCGCAAGCCTGTTGTGAACTGTACATGTGAGGGATCTAGGTTGCGCTCCTTAGGAGGATCTAATGCCTGATGATCTGAGGTGGAGCCGAGGCTTAACTGCAAATTCCCCCTCCTTCCACCATCCATGAAAAAAGTGCCTTCCAGAAAACCACTCCCTGAAAATGCAGACATCAACGCATCACAGGTTCGCCTCCATCTGTGCGTGTGAAAGTCCTTCCTCCCCTGACCCTGTCTGCAACACGTCCTCTGTGTCCCTCCCGTTAGACCATCAGGTGGATGTGGAGCTGTCTCTCATCTCCTCAGTCTGCATGCCCCTCGCTCTGGGTGACTCTGAGAACTTCCTGTGTCTCTGGTCCACTTGGCTCTGCTTTTCTGTCTTAAACATTCATATCCTGGGCCTGTTTTCCTACTGGTTTGTTCTTGTTTCTCTTACCACATCATAACAAATCTTTATGTATTATAAAAATTAAATCTAACATCTGCATTATGCGGCCTTCCCCAAGTCTATCCTGTTTTGTTGTATCTTTATTCTCTTTGCCTAAAAAGTTATACTTTTTAGAGTCAAATATATCTATCTTTTCTCTCAGAGTTTTGGCTTCTCAGCTTGAATAGGAGGGTTTCTCCCACCCCCATGATACAATCCAATTTTCTGGCCAGAATTTCGTTTTACGTTGCCTCTTTTTTTTCACTTGTATATTTGTACTGTACCCTTGAATGTGCAGTAACATCAGGACCCAACCCGACACTGATTTGAATACAACAGCATCATAGCACATTCTAGTCACCTGTGAGCCTGTTCCCCGCCCAGCTCTATGTTTCCAAAATTATGTCTCTTTTCTTTGGCATTTACTTTTCTTTGGAAATGTTAACATCACTTTATCCAGTTACCAAAAACCCACCCACCAACCAAAACTAGGCATTTTGTTGTGATTTTTTATTGAAATGCACACACACACACACACAATTTGGGAAATGCAATATCTTTATGGCATTGAGTCTTCACATCCAAAACTATCATACATCTTTCTATTTCTCCTTTTACATATTTTAGTACAACTTTGTTGTTTATCTCCTTTCTGCTGTATCCATTTCTATGTATTTCATAAGAGTTTGTCTTTCACTATTTTAAATGATATTTTCCATTCTTATTCTCATTACTAGAGTAGAAAAAAATGATGTTTTTGCACATTTTTGTATCCATCTACTTTACCCAATTCTCCTACTAATTGTAGGAGACTTTTATGAGAGTCCTTTGGGTTTCTAGGTTTTCAATCATCTGCAAAAGTAGACAGTTTTGCCTCTTCTTTCCCAGCGTTGATTCCAGTTATTCCAATTTCCCAATTTGCTGCCTGGAGTTTCAGATCGTATTCTTTTTTAATACTTTTTAGTCACTTCAATATGTTTTTTCTGCTTCTTGGTCTTTTATAACTTTGCTTTTCCTCCTTTTAAAAACCTAAGCCTGTTATAGAGATGCATAGGTGTTGAGATGTTTTCCTGTAACAAGAGTTTAAGTTCATTTAGCCTACTGCTTATTTTGTTTTCTATTTCATCAATTGAAGCCTTTACCTTCATTAGTCTCTATTCTGTTCTCTTAGGAAGGAGATTTAGTTTCTTTACTTCTCATCTTGACTTTTCCACAAGGAGAACATTTCGGCTATGGAACTCGTGAACACCATCTTCACGGAGTCCTAGGGAATGCTGTAAAGTCCTCCTTGTCATGGCTTCTGAGACGTCCAGTAATATCCTTATCAGCTTCCTTCTTGAACCATGTGTTTTCCAAATATTCCTTAATTTTCAGGTAGTCAACTTTTTATCACCTTTCAATAATTTTTTATTTATTAAATTTGATCAGAGAATGCTAACTATAAAATCATGACCCTTTGAACTTGCTGAAGTTTTCCTGGTGGCCAGGTACCTGATCAGTCTTTACGAATGTTCTACAGACATATGAAAAACAATGAAAATTCTCTCTACGGGGATTTGTTTATTTATTGTGCTGGGAAACAGCATGCCACAGGGGTTAAAAGTTAAAACTTCAGAAAAAGTGTCTACTTTCAAATCTTAACTTTACCATTTGACCTTGAATACATGTACAAAATGTGAATAATAATAGTATCTACCTTACAAGGTTGTTGTGAGCATCAAATTATTTGATGTTCATAAAGTATTTAGAGTAGAAAATATATGCCATATATTTATATGCAATGCTATTTAAATTATATGGTTTGAATAACATTATGTATAAATTATGTGTTATATTATTTATATATAATATATTAATATTTAATATATAAATTATAAATGCTATGTAATTGCTATGGAAATGAAAAGAATTAGTCAATTCCTTATTTCTGTCTTACATAACTTTTCAAATAGTTCAAATTGATATTTTGAGCTAATGTAAGTTTTCTGATGTTTTTGACAATGACTTGTGAGTTAAAACATATGTTTGTAGTACTATTTGCTTTTTAATTAAATTTTAAATTGCTGAAGTGATACATTATAAAATACATTTTTCTATAACTTTTTTCCTTGAGTTTTTAATGCTCAACTTACTTTGAATTTCTCTTATTTTCATTACTTATTTGTTTTTACTTGACTAAACTTAAATTAAAAGTTCTTTGCCCTTTAATAAACTCAGTCTCATTCTTCCTTGACTAGGGTGCCTTCTCTCTCCACAGTATATAGCCTGCAATTGTTACTTCAGAATGCTAGATTTCCTTTGGGGCAGTCCAGGGCAGAGAAGGTGACCTGTGTACCCACCTGGGCTAGAGGATGCTCCCAGTATGGTGTCATGAGTGTGAGTTCCAGGTCCTTTTGCTTTTGCCATTTGCAGTGTTCTTTATTTCATTGTGCAGATTCAAGTTTCTGTCTGATATATTTCTTCCAAATATACCAAAGAGCTTCCTTTAAGATTTATTGTAATATAGGACTATTAGTAATGAATGTTCTCAGTCTTTGTCTGAAAAAGTCTTCATTTCCTTCCATATCTGAAAGACATTTTCACTGAGTACAAAATTCAGGCTGATAGTTCCCCCTCAACCCCCATCCCCAACTCTTAAACATGTTTCTGAATCCTATTTTAACTTTCACAGTTTCTGAGAAGTCTGCTGTCATTCTTGTCTTTGTTTCTCTGATTGTAATATGTTTTCTTTTCTCTGATTTTTTCTTTATTTTTGATTTTCAACAGTTTAAAAATTATATGACTAAGAGTATATTGTTTTTCGTGGGAGTGGAGAGGCAGGGACTTGCCCTGCCTGTTGTTCTCTCAGCAGAAGCTCAGTAAGTAAAAAAGGGACCTGTGGTTTGATGTCTTTTCTTATGAGCACCTGGCATGGATCTTGAAGGAGCTTGTGAGTGAATGCGAGTCCTCCTGGTATCTGAGGTTCTGAGGTTTCTATGTCTCATACTGGCCAAACTTGGCTTTAGAGTTCATTACAAATTTGCCTTACCTGTTTTCATGATATATCTGTCTTCCTCCCACACTCTGCTTCAGATTGGTAGATTGTATACTGTACTTTTCCTTGGAGGAGCTTATTTTTCCTTAGATTTCAGGCGAGTTGTCTGTCCTATAGCCTCAGCTCTCTAATGGACTGATGATAAGTTATACTTTTGTAGATTATCCTGTTTTTTATTTTTCTTACAGTGCTAGTAATGCTCTTTCTAGCTTTCTACATTTTCAGAGGAAGCCATTTACTTAGTGTTTAAGTTCAATTTATAAATATTATCATTTAATTTCTAAATCTAGCAAAAAATATTTAATCCTTTCTTAGGTTGCTTTTATAGCTTAATTTATTAAATTTCTTTAACGTTAAACTACACTGCAAATTATGTGCTATAAAGATAATATATTATAGTATGGCACTAGCAGAACAAAAATACACCTAGATGGATGGAACAGAATGGAGAGCCTAGAAACAGACACAGACATACATGGTCAACGAATGTTCAACAAGAGCCCCAAGAAGACACAATGGGGAAAGGACGGGCTTTTCAATAAATGATGCTGGGAAACTGGACACCCATACAGAAATGTGAAATTGGATCCTCACCTAACACTATCAGAAATCAACTCAAATTGATTAAGGATCTAAACAGAAGACCTAAAACCATGAAAGCAACAAAAGCAAAAATAAACAAATAGGAAATAAACAAATAATCAAATTAAAAGCCTTCTGCACAGCAAAGGAAAACAATCAGCCAAATGGAAAGGCAGCCTATGGATTGGGAGAAGATGGTTTGTAAACAGTATATTGGATAAGGGGTGGGTTAATATCCAAACTATATAAGGAACTTATACAACCCAATAGCAAATAAAGAAATAACATAAAACAAAAACCTGATTTAAAAATAGAAAAAGGACTTGAATGGACACTCCTCCAAAGAAGACATAAAAGTGACCAAACAGTATATGAAAAGGTGCCCAATGTCACTAACCATTGAGGAAATGCAGATCGGAGCCACAGTGAGATGCCACCTCATGCCTGCTAGGACAGCGATCATCAAAAAGACAAGAAATAAGTGCTGGTGAGAGCAAGGAGAAAAGTGAACCCTTGTACACTGTTGGTGGGAATGTAGATGGGTGCAGTCGCGTGAAAAAGAGTATAAAATTTCCCCCGAAAAATTAAAAATTGAACCACCATATGACCCAGTAATTCCCCTTCTGGGAAATGAAGTTACCACCTTCTAAAGACATCTGTATGTCTGTGTTCATTGCAGCATTATTCATAATAGCCAAGCTGGGAAACAACCCAAGTGTCCATGGGTGGAAGAACGGATAAAGAAATTGTGGAAAGGGATTGGCGGTAGTGAGAAACTGCGGGGGGCGGGGGGCACCTCATCAACAAGGTTAACGTTTGTATACTAACCCTGAATTGCACCCCACGTGTTTAAAATAAAAAATTAAAACAAAAAAATTGTGGCATATACATACGATGGAATAGTATTCAGCCTTTAAAAACAAGAAGATCATGTCGTGCGCAATGACACAGATGAACCCAAAGGACATCATGCTGAGTGAAATGAGCCAAAAAAGTAAAGCGCCGCATGATCTCAAGAAGATGCGGAATCTTTTTTATTTTTTTATTTATTCATATAAAGATGTGGGGTACAATTCAGGGTTAGGTATACATATGGTCATTGTACAGATAAAGTTTGAGCCTCACTTTGGTTCTCGCTTCACCTGGTTTGAGATCAGGCACCCTTATTGATGTTGTGTGTCCCCCCTCCTTCGCCTGGCAGTTTCCCGCACTGCCAATCCCTTTCTTATAGTATTATGGGGAATGTTCAGGGTCTGCTTATGAGTGAGAACATGTGGTACTCTGTTCTTTGTTTCTGTGATAGATCACTGAGTATGAGGGACTCTAAAGCCATCCAAGTTGCTGCAAAGTTCATAATTCTGTCCTTGTTTATGGCTGTGTAATATTCTATCATGCATATGTACTACATTTTTTTAAGCCAGTCCAGTTTCCATGGGCAGCACAGTTGGTTCCATGTTTTTGCTACTGTGAATAGTGCTGCAATAAACATGCATGTGCAGGTAACTTTTTTGTAGAATGATTTGAGTTCCTCTGGGTATATTCCCAAAAGGGGGATTGCTGGATCATATGGAAGGTTGATTTTTAGATCTTTTAGGAATTGAATACAAAGAAATTGAGTAGGGGTGGAGCAACAGGGAGAGGTAAGTCAAAGGATACAAAGTTGCAGTTATGTAGGATACATAAGCCTAAAGATCTAGTGTACAGCAGGCAGACTACAATTGATACTACTGGAAATTTGCAGAGAGCATATTTTAGGTACTCTTTCCCGGCACACACACACAAAGTAACTCTGTGTGGTGATGGAGCCCTCAATGTGCTTGACTGTAATAATCACTTCACTGTGTATATCTGTATCAAAACTCATATTGCACACCTTAAACGTATACAGTTGTTAAAAGATAAAGTGTTAAAGATTCTTTGTAAGTATCCCAATCACTGTTGCAGTAGACTGTCTTTTCCAGAATGGCTACCACACCACAACAGCTCACACGCGTATGTCCTTCAGTGTGCCCTCGCCACTGCCATCAAGAGGTGGAAGCTATTTCTCCACACCTTTGAATCTAGGTGGGCCTTGGGACTCCCCCAGCCGATAGAACATGGGGGAAGTGATGCCCATGCCAGTCCCGGGTGTGGCCATCACCTGAGTTGGCAGCTCCCGCTTCTCTAGGCCAGTGGGAACACCAAGTTGCATTGTGGCTTTGGAACCCGGATACCCCATGATTCCCTGACGAGGATGCAAACTACCAGAGTAGTGAGGAGGGAATCTTGGTGTATTACTTGTCTGGATTCAACCATCTTTCTGTTATTTAGTTCTATTCTGAATTATTTTCCTATTCTCTCAAAAACTCTTACCACTTCCCACAGTTAAATTATCTATTAATTTTGCATATCTCTTCTGTCTTGTCTGATTTTGTGGTGACAGTTGCATGTCATTCTAATGACATCCTGTGGTTACCTGCAATCATTGTCTTGTTTTTTTTGTTTGTTTTTTTTTCTTTGGTCAAATCACTATACTTTTAGCAGTTTTCATTCTTTACAGTTAGATGGTTGGTATTGATGCATACAGGCTTATGACTGTTGTGTCTTCTTTATTAAAAATATCTTTTATCACAAGAGAATATTCCTGTTTAATGTCGTTTAATGAATTTTAAATGGAAATTTCACCTTTGCTGGTGTTAATATTCCATTTCAGGTCTCTGTGTCTTTGCCTTCTTCCCCACTCTTATTTCATCACATTAACAGCATGCAGTTGACTTTTGAGTCTCGGCATCATGTGCAGCCTCTACTATTTACTTCTTCAATAAATATTCATTGAGCACCTACGAGGTTCTAGGCTCTATTCTAGGCATTGGTGCATGAAACAAAGATTCCTGACCTCAAGAAATTCTGTGGGAGGAGA
>CAUYQG010060316.1:0-22526 GCA_963574415.1 Tarsius wallacei | reverse complement strand
GCCCAGACTGGAGTGCAGTGGCCACTCCCAGCCACCGCAGCCTCGACCTGCTGGGCTCCGGTGATCCTTCCACCTCAGCCTTCCAAGTAGCTAGAACTACAGGCGCGCGCTACCACGCCTGGCTAATTTTTTGATTTATTGTAGAGATGAGGTCTCACCAAGTTGCCCAGGCTGGTCTCAAACTCATGGGCTCAGATAGTCCTCTCACCTCGGCCTCCCAAAGTGCTGGGATTATAGGTGTGAGCCACCACGCCCGGCCCACATAAGAATCTTTTATAGTAATATAGTTCTAAATGGATTCACTTTGTACATGTGATTTATGAAGGAATTGAACTTTTTTTGTCCTCCATAGGGTGAACTAGTTTTCCTAGTGCCAGCTATTAAACAATCTGGTAGCCAGCACCCAAAGTAACCACCAGTGATTCTTGCCTCCTGGTTTCCAGGCTCTTGTTTAGTTCCCTTCCACACCAAATAGGGCTGACCTGTATAACCAATAGGACATTGCAGAAATGATAGTGTGTGACTTTTCAAACATGCCATAAAAGAAATTACAGCTTCTGGCTCTCTTTTGGGCCACTCACTCTGGGAAGCCAGATGTTATGTGAGGACAATCAAGCAGTCCTAGGGAGAGATCACTTGGTGAGGAACTGCAGCCTCCTGCCAACAACCAGCACAGACTCCTGACCATATGGGTGAACTGTCTCAAAAGCAGATCCTCTAGGCCCAGGCAAGCCTTCAGATGACTGCAACCCTGGCCAAGATCTGGACTGCAGCTTCATGAGAGAACCTGGGTCAGGACAACTCAGCTAAGCCAATCTCAAGTTCCTGACCCACAGAAACTGTGAGATAATAAATGTTTATTGTTGTTTCAAGTCACTAAGTTTGTAGTAGTTTGTTACCCAATAACAGAACAGATTTTGGTTTCTGGAGTGAATCTGTCATAACAAAAACTTAAAATTGTGGAAATAGCTTTAGAACGGAGAAGTGGGCAGAAGTTAGAAGAGGAAGACTTTGAGGAGAGTGTTAGTTAAAGCCTACAAAGTGTTAAAGAGTCTGTTAATAGAAGTCTGATAACCTTTGGGGAGACTGCAGTGAGGGATTAAAAAACAGGAAAATGTTATGCTGGAAACTGGAAAGGGATCCTTGTTGAATACTGGCAGAAAGTTTAGCAATACTGTATCCTGTAGTAATGTAGAAAGTAGAAAATATACCTAATGAACTGGATTATCTATCTAAGGAGATTTCCAAATAGAATATTAAAGGTGCCCCCTGGTATCTTGTTGCTTATAGTAAAGTAGAAGAGACGGTAAGCTAAAGAAAAAAACCTGAACAAAAGGAGCCAGAAATTGTTGGATTTGAAAATTCCCAGCATTTCCAGATAACAAATAGCTTTAAAATTAACAAATGGCTTCCAGGCAAAGATTAAATATGAGGCATTCTCAGAAAAATATGGTCTAAAGGTAAAGCTGAGGATATGATTATAAAGCCTTTGTTAAGACTTCAAAAATATTCAAAGATGCCTCAGAGGACCATATACTAGCACTTCTGAGAAGCTTAAGAATGTTGTCTCAGTATCTCAGCACAAGCCCCAAGTAAAGAAGGGCTTATCTTGCAGAAATTTGTGGGTGTGGCTTTTTTCTAATGAAGTGAACTCCAAGACTTGCAAGATACCTAATAAGTTTTGAAGAGAATTATATTGGCAGAAATACTGCCAGCTTGAATGGAAAGGGATGGAGCCAATGCAAAAGGCCCAAGAGACCTTTGGACCCCCAAACTTCTCCAGGCAGCAGGCAGGCCAAGAAAACTATAAAGCTCCAAGCATCTTTCATGGAAGAGGCAGGATGACTCAGGACAGAGTCAAAAGCCATGGAGAATCATTCCTGAACAGGAATAGGCATCAGAGAGTTCCCATCATTTGTCCAACCGGATTGTAGAATTTCTGTGGACCAGCGACTTCTGTTTCTCCCTTACCCACCCAGCCCCTTTTTTTGAGATGGGGTCTCACTATATTGCTCAGGCTGATCTTATACTTCTGGGCTCAAGTGATCCTCCCACCTCAGTCTACTGAGCAGCTGAGATTCCAGGCACATCCCACCACACTCAGCATTCCCCACCTTTTGCATAAGAGTGTCCTTAGTGATTACCCTATGCCTGTTTCTACCATTGCATATTAGGTATATGGAGAAGACTCATCTTTTTAGTTGATAGGTCTTCAGACAGAGAGGAAATGTACTTAAGGGACTGTAGTTAAGGAACTACTCCCAAGAGCCACATCCTTATCTAGACCTGATTTAGATGACAAGATTCTATACTTGAACTGATGCATTGATAGGATGAGACTTTTGGGGATCTTGGGAGGGGGTGAGTATGCATGTTTTGCATGTGGGAGGGATATGAATCAATGGGGATCAGAGGGATTGTAGAGCTAGCCTCCAAGGCAGCCCTGGTGATTCTTGTCCCCTGGTATCCATTATCTTGTGTCCCTCCTTCTTCACTGGATGGGGCTGACAAAGCTAGGTCATAACAGACATAAAATGAGGTCTCCACCTTGCTCTCTGATGGATTATTTGCTCTGGAGAAGCCAGCTGCCATGCTATGAAGACACTCAAGGAATCCTGTGGAGTAGTCCAAATGGCAGGGATTAGATGTTCCCTGCCAGCAGCCAGCAGGAACTTGCCAGGCATATGAATAAGCTTCCTCAGAAATGGAACTTCCAGAGGCAGTCATGCATTCAGATGCCTGCAGCCCTGCTGACATCTTGACTACAACTATATGACAGATCCTATGTCAGAATCATCCAGATAAGCCACTTCTGATTTCCTGACCCACAGAAACTAAAACAATAAATATTGTTAATTTGAGCTGCTAAGTTTTGGACAATTTGTTATACAGCAGTAGATAACTAATATTCATTTGACATTTCCCCCCACTCATTTTTGGTGTCTTTAAAAAAATATCTATTCTTATATATACACTGGTCTATTTCTGAGCTCTCTGTTGTGTTCCATGGGTTGTTTGTTTCTGCACCAGAACCACACCATTTTCACTATTAGGGCTTTGTGGTATATCTTAATATCTGGCAGAGTCAGCCCCTCCTCTTCAGTCTTCTTTTTAAAAAATGACCTAAGTAATGTAGACTTTTGTTTTTTCATATTAATTTTAGAGAGTCTTACACATTTCTAAAAAAATAAATCTTGTGAATTTTAATTAAAATTGCCTATTTAGTTTTCAAGGTTGGGAGAAGTGAAAGGGGTTTGGGCATGAAGACTCTAGAAGAAAGAAGAGAAAGAAGCCCATGTGTCTGCTTCTGATTCTTTCTCCAACCTCATCCCACCTAACCACGTTTATTCATTGAACAAATCCTCACTGAGCACCAACTGTATACTAGGCACTTATTCCCTAGGTGGGACGAAACAGACCATAAACAAATATACAAAAAAATCAGAAAGTGTCACAAACTAAGTGCTGTGAAGAAAATGAACCGATAATGTGAATAAGAGACTGTAGAGGAAGCTGCTTTAGCCAGAAGACTTAAGGAGGAGAACTGACACTGAGGAGGTGCTGTGTGAGCTGCAGCCTGAAAGGCACAACACAGCCAGCCATGCAGACAGCTGAGTGCAGAGCATCCCAAGCAAGGGGGATAGCAAAGAGCCAGGGTGGGAACAAGCTAGATGTGTGAAGGAATGAGACATCCATCAGTGGGACTGAAGCCCAACAAGCAAAGGAAGAATGGTAGAGATGAATACAGAGAAGTCAGCGGAGGTCAGAGCCTGCAGAGCCCTGTGGACCACTGAGGAGTCCAGTATTTTCCCAAGGGCTGCAAGCAACTTTTGAAGGCTTCTAAGTGGGGGGAGTGAGTGACCTTTGGTTGTACTGTTAACCACCTTCTGTTTCTTCCCCAGCAAAAAAGGGAGAACCTTTCCCCGCTGTGCCTCATCCCCACGGTGACATCTCCCCGAGAGGAGCAGCAACTCCTGGCCAGCACCTCCAAGGTGAGACCCCTGAGCCCTTCAGGGTAGAGGCTCACTGAGGGCTTCTCCCTGCAGCCTGACCCCCATCCTTTATCCTCTTCTCCAACAGCCCGTGGTGAAGCTCCTGCACAACCGCAGTAACAACAAGTACTCCTACACCAGGTGACCACTCTGGGTGGGTGTCGGGGTGGGTGCACTGGGTGGAGCCCTGGGATTGAGCTTAGGTCTGCCTCTGCCAAGGGGAGGGCTATGGCCACATGGAGAGCCTACAAGAGTGCCTGCCTGAGTGCAAATTCTAGCTCTGCCACTTACACTTTGGCCAGGTCATTTCCACTTCATAGCTTCAGCTTTTTCATCAGTAAACTGGGGTTTTGGTGAGGATGAAGTGATAATGACTAGCACGTCCTAAGTGCTTCTGTAACTCTAGGTACTCTATTTATGTTAGCTGACAGAATCTTCACAATTGTTAGAGGTAGGAATTGTTGTGAACTCCATTTCACAGATGAGGAAGTTGAGGCATTAAGAGGTGAAGTAACTTGCCTAGTGTCACCCGGTTAAAAAGTGGTGGAGCTAGGACACCACATGAGGCAGCCTGGCTCCAGAGCCTGCCCAGGAGCCACCCTGGGATTTGCTTGACACATGCTGCTTCTCTTTAGAGGTCTACTAGGCTGGCCCTGGGGTGGAGGAAGCTCCTGTTGGCATCAAACCCCTGGGCAGGACCATAGTGCTGGGAATCCGGGCCCCTATCCTGGGGGAAGGGAGGGAGGGAAGCCTGTCCTGCTGAGGCCTCTTGGCACCCTGGTCCTCAGCACTTCAGATGACAACCTACTTAAGAACATCGAGCTGTTTGACAAACTGGCCCTGCGCTTCCACGGGCGGCTGCTCTTCCTCAAGGATGTCCTGGGGGACGAGATCTGCTGCTGGTCCTTCTACGGGCAGGGCCGCAAAATCGCCGAGGTGTGCTGCACCTCCATTGTCTATGCTACGGAGAAGAAGCAGACCAAGGTCAGAAGGGGTTCAGGGCCTGGTCAGGGAGGGGGGTGGTGGTGGGCAGGACCAGGACCCTGGACAAAGGCAGCTCAGCAGTCAGTTAGGGGAATCAGGAGCCAGAGTTCTGGGGTATCGGCTTTGTACCTTGAGCAGGGGTATTGGCTTTGTACCTTGAGCAAGCCACCTTATTTCTGTGGGTCTCCATTTCTCTACCTGTGAAATGAGGGTGTTGGGTTAGAGTTGGGTGCGTAACCTAGGACCACTGGATGGATTTCAAGGTTAGCTGCAGTCCCCTAAAATAATGTACAGGTTTAGGGGTGTGTATGCATTTTTCTGTACAGAAAGTCCATAGTTGTCATTAGAAATTCAGAAGGGAGCCGGCTGCAGTGGCTCATGCCTATAATCCCAGCACTTTGGGAAGCTGAGGAGAGAGGATTGCCTGAGCCCACAGGTTCAAGACCAGCCTGGGCAACTTGGTGAGACCTAATCTCTATAATAAAATTAAAAAAAAAATTCAGACAGGCCCTTTAACCAAAAATAGATCGAAACCTCAGGACCAGATGGTCTCTGAGTTTGTAGGTTCTGAGTCGTTAACATGGGAGCAGATATTTCCCAAGTACCTACTCTGCGCCAAGCGCTGCACCAGGCTTAAAACCAAGGTTAATGAAATGCTGAGTCAAGTACCAGCCCTTCCTCAACTTGATATGAAGACCATGCGTCAAACCACTGACATTGCAAGTCTCTTAGCTCCCAGTGCTATTTCACATCTCCTGTCCCTGCACACATCATTCCCTCTTGTTGGAATTCTGCTTCCTTGTCCCTGTCTAATGAACTTGTAGTTAATCTTTAAGACCTAAGCCAAGCATCACTTTCTTTTTTTTTTTTTTGAGTTGGAGTCTCACTCTGTCGCCCAGACTGGAGTGCAGTGGCCGCTCCCGGCCACCGCAGCCTCGACCTGCTGGGCTCTGGTGCTCCTTCCGCCTCAGCCTTCCAAGTAGCTGGAACTACAGGCGCGCGCTACCATGCCTGGCTAATTTTTTGATTTTATTATAGAGATGAGGTCTTGCTTGCCCAGGCGGGTCTCGAACCCGCGGGCTCAGGCAATCCACGCACCTCAGCCTCCCAAAGGTGCGGGATTACAGGCTGAGCCACCGAGCCCGGCTAAAGCATCACTTTCTTTGGGCACCTTCGCTCATGAATTTTCAACCCAATAACCCCAGACAATGTTGTTCACATTTGCTTCTTAGTTAACAAAAGTGTTTATTATTATTATTATTATTATTATTATTATTGAGTTGGAATCTCACTCTGTCACTGAGGCTGGAGTACAGTGGCACACTCATGGCTACTGCAGCCTCAACCTGCTGGGCTCAAGCGATCCTTCCACCTCAGCCTTCCAAGTAGCTGGAACCACATGCACCACCACGCCCAGCTAATATTTTGACTTATTGTAGAGACGAAGTCTTGCCAAGTTGCCCAGGCTGGTCTCAAATCCCTGGGCTCAGGCATTCCTCTCGCCTCTGCCTCCCAAAGTGCTGGGATTACAGGCATGAGCCACTGCGCCTGGTTTCACCAGCTGTCTTCCCAATGACAGGGAAGTTTCTCGGAAGCTGGGTCACTCATTCACTCATTCATTCATCAATTCAATTTTCGGGGCTTCCACTGTGTGACAGGGACTGAGCTAGTGCTAAGTATAGACATTGCCCTTGAGGAGCTAACAACACCTTGCTGCTGAAGCAGCCCCTTTGCCCCAATCCACTCACTATAATAATAAACACTGGGTGATAGAGTGAGACTGCAACTCAAAAAAAAAAAAAAGGAACTATGTTAGTTCGATCCCCCCAAAGCCACAAAAGGGAACACCCCAGTCACCTCTTCAACTTCATGCCTTTCCACTCTGTCTCTCTTCATCACTATGCCTCAGTAACATTGACCTTCTGGCTGATCTTCAAATGAGACACTAGGTACATCCTGACCCGGAGCCTCACACTTGCTGTTGCCTCTTTCCAAACGACTTTCTCTAGCTATCTACTGACTCCCTCCCTCCTCTCCTCGGTGAAGCCTTTCTTTAACTCCCTCTTTAAAGTTTCAGGGCCAGACACAGTGGCTCATGCCTATAATCTCAGCACTTTGGGAGGCTGAGGCAGAAAGATCACTTGAGGCCAGGAGTTTGAGACCAGCCTCAAAAAAAAAAAAAAATAGTAAAAAGCCAGGTGCAGTGGCTCATGCCAGTAATCCCAGCACTTTAGGAAGCTGAGACGAGAGGATTGCCTGAGTTCATGGGTTCAAGACCAGCCTGAGCAACTTTGCAAGACTTCGTCTCTACAATAAATAAAATCAGCTGGGTGTGGTGGCTTGCGCTTGTGGTTCCAGCTGGAAGGTTGAGGTGGAAGGATCACCGAACCCAGCGGGTTGAGGCTGTGGTGGCATTAGCATCAGAGTGAGGCTCCTACCCCCCAAAAAAATTGTAAATAAAAATAAAGTTGTGATATTCCTGTCTCTGGCCATCGCATCCCCTTTTCCTGCTGTATCTTTTTCTATAACATAATCATCTGACTTCGTTTGTATGTCATTAAGTATATGCCTGAGTCTTCCTCCTGGAATGTAAACTTCCTGAGAGCAGGACCTTTGTCTGCTTTGTTCACTGCTATTTTCACAATGCATAGAACAAATCTGGTGCAGTGCAGTCACTCAGTAAGTATTTGTCAATTGAAAAAATATACCAAGAGATTGGGCAGGGAAGGAGATGAAGGAGAGAAAACAAATAATTCTGCCTGCCTGACTTCAGAGCTGAGCCTTGAATTATGGCTTTGCCGAGTAAAGAAGTGGCAAAGGGGACAGTTCAGGCCAAAGAACCTGATTGCCAAGGCTAGGAGGTGTGTCAGTGCAGGGGCTGTTGGGGCAGGGGGATGAACCCTGTGTGGCTAGACCAGAGGGTAGGAGCTGGGGCTTGCTGGCCTTTTGCAGGTGGAATTTCCAGAGGCCCGGATCTTTGAGGAGACCCTGAACATCCTGATCTACGAGACTCCCCGGGGTCCAGACCCAGCCCTCCTGGAGGCCACAGGAGGTGCAGCTGGAGGTGGTGGGGTCAGCCGAGGGGAGGATGAAGAGAACCGAGAGCACCGTGTTCGCAGGATCCACGTCCGGCGCCACATCACCCACGACGAGCGTCCTCATGGCCAACAAATTGTCTTCAAGGACTGACCTTTGCTTTCCTCCTGCCTTCGGACCCAGTCACTCTGTTTTTGCCTCCCCCTCCTAGACCTTTGCCCCGGCTCTGCTGGCCAAGTCGTGGGTCTTCCTTGGTCCCTTTGTCGCATGGTACGGTTCACTTTGGCCCTCTTCCATTCATTCCCCCTCACTGCTAACAACACGGTACATTCCAACTCCTTCCTTCAGTCAGAGCTCTTCAGAAGGCTAACATTCATCCCCTCATCCCCATTCTTGTCCTGCTGTCTTTCCCTCACCAGCTGGTTTAAGCAGTTTAGAATTCCCTTTCTCTTTTTTTAGTACGTCGTACATGCCAAAATGTCCAGCCTGCCCTCAGTAACATCCACCGCATTCTGAGCCGCCTCCCCACATTGTGCAGGGTAGTTTGCCTCCTCCTCCCCCACTGTTCTCCCTACCTCCTTAACTTTGTACTAGGCTGGCCTGGGCCTGCACCAGCTTAGCTTTCTTCTCAGTCTGTTTCATATTATTTATTATTTTAATTTTCTATTAAATTATTGGAATAAAGTTGAGTTGAGGTTCTGGTGCTGGCTCTCAGGGAGTGGGGTGGAGAGATATCCTGTGTCGAGGAGGTATCTGGTTAGCTGTGTGGAAGAAGACATGAGCCCCTGCCCAAACCTTTCCCTGGAGCTGGCAGCTTGGAAGAAGTAGTCAGGAATTAGGAGAGGATTCAAAATGTATATTTCCGTGCTCACTGGCCAGTTCCCATGCTCAGCCCATCCGCCCCCCACAGTGGAGAGTGGTCCTGGCTACCACTCAAGCCATCCCTGAGTGCAGTGTCTCTCAAGCCCAGGTGTCTGAAGAGAGCACCGTCCTTCAAGGGTCTGGTGCGAAGACGAAGTCGAGGGCCTGGCGCTCGGCCCCTGCCACATTGGGATGCCAAAGGTCCACGATGAAGACCACTCGAGGTCCGTCTTCAGGGGAGCCTAGGGCACACAAGGGGATGGAAACAGCAGAGCAGCTGACAAGCACTTCTATGCCAGAGCACTCACCAAATACTTGTAAAAGCAAACACTTAGTAAATAAGTGCCAGGCCTTGTCCTAACCCTTTATATGTATCAACTCTTAATCATCAAAACAAGCTATGAGGTATTACCACAATCCTCCCCATTTTATACAAAGTAATGGTAGCTATGATACGGTTAAATAACTTGCCCAAATAAAAGAGGTAGAACAGGAACCCAGAGCCCTGTATTGTGAAATATTTTCTGTCCACCTCCATTATCTTATTTAATCCTTGCAATCACTTGATAAAGGGCCCCCATCGGGAATTGGGGAAGTTACATATTTGTTCAAGGTCATGCAGCTAGAAAATGATGATGTTAGGATGGGAAGTCAGTTGGGCCTGATTCTGCAGCACTCTAGTTGTTCGCTTGTTAGTCCTTCATCCCCTTGGTGGAATGGGCATCCCATTACCATTATGAGCCACTGTGTGCAGAAAAGAGTCGTCCACCAGTAGACAGTGCCCTTCTGCCCAGCACTGGGGCTCGCCACCGACCACCAGCTCACAGCCAGAGGGAATCTTCAGGCCTGTGGGAAGAGACCCAGGCATCTAATACTGCTTCCATCCAAGGTGCCCACCCTGTTCAGTCAATTAACAGATCTAAGTGTCTTAAATGGCCAAGCTTTGTGGTGGTCCCTCCTTTCTTTCTGGAAGGTGACAGCAGTGTAATTACAATCCAGTGCTGGATGAGGGAAGTGTTAGAATATTGGGGAAATGCTGCTGAGGGACGAGCAATTCATTGTTTAGATAAAAAGAGAAGGCTTCCTGGAGGAAATGACATCTCCAAGACTTTCTGACAATTCAACTCAAGAACCTACTATGTGCTAGAAGCTGTCTTCCCACACAGTATAAGACTAAGGACTCCATCCTGGTCCAAGGACCATATGGCTGAGTAAGCAAACTGAGCAGCCAATTCAAATAATGGAACAGGAGGGCATCCCAGAGGTGTAACACTTGAAAATTTGAGTTAGGTGATAAGGGTGAAAGGCAATCTAGGTTGAATGAAAGTAGAGCATGTGTACTTTCAGGATCAGCCAGAAGGCCTTCATGATTTGCAGCACAGTAGGAGGGGAGGGGAAGGATCTGGAATTCATCCCGAGGTCAGTGTGCCCCGAAGTGTAGGATACATCCAACTGGCAGCACAGGAGATGATTTAGTGTGAAACAAGGTCATGGTATGAAATAACAAAATGATTTCCATTTTCTTTCCATCTTTAAAACATCAAAAAGAAAATCTCAGTTTGATGCTACTATAACTTTGACATTCAACTGACACTGCCTCCTTTTAAAAGAAGAAAGTGTAGGGTTCAGTCTCAGAGAGTCTAGAGAACTTAACCAGAATGTTTAAAGCTTTCTTTTTAAAATATCACCTTGTTTTTGTGAGTACTTTCTACTTAGCACTGATGATCACTTACAGTTCTATAAAGATTTATTTTAAATAAATAAGTAAAACAAAAGGTGGGGGGAGTCACGGTGAAGAAACAGTACAGGTACTAAATGTTGATGGCAAAGAGTATGAAGATGGTTTGCAGATAACTAAAGCTCAAGAGATGCTGCTGTGGATAGCAGAGAGTCATGGAAGATTTCATAAGAGAGGCATGATAAGGACCACAGTGTAGACAGCTTTGGTGGCAGAGAAGAGGGTCTGCAGGGGGAATCGTAGAGGCAAGGAGGTTTTCTGTAGATGGCATGTACTTACCCAGATGACATCTGACCCGGGCATTGGTGGGCCCACAGCGGCCCTCGAGCCGGGCTCCAGGCAGGAGGACGGAAAAGCCGGCATTGCCGAAGGTGTTGCCACTCATAAAGCTCCGCAGCCCCCTCAGTGCCCGGTAGGCCCCTGGGCACCGGCGGCAGTTGCTGGGTTGGCACCGGCCTGCTTGGTACAGCAGGAGCTGGTAGCACCCAGGGGCCAGAGGTGGGGACCAGCCCCGAGGCAGAGGGGTAGTCCCTGAGAAGTCCCAGCTCACAGCCCCAAAGTCCCGCAAAATGGCAGGAAAGCTGCTCTCCAGGAGCTCCACGTCATGCCGCTGGGCATCCCGGGGCACAAAGGGGGCTGAAGGCAGGTCTGGTAGGAAAAGCAGGCCTGGGCGCTGGATGCCCAGGACCCCCGGTCCTCCCCCGGGGCCTGGGCCACCCTGAGCTGCCCGCCTCACCCTACCCATCCCAGCCCAGGAATAGCGCCTGGCATAGGCCCGAAGCCGACGGCTCACTAGGCCTTCCGTCCTAGGTCCTTCTCCAGGCTCCCCAGATCTCCTTGGGCTTGGCCTGCCAGTATCAGAGCATCCTACAGCCCCACCACTCACACCCGCAGCCCGGCCCCCAGCCCCCAGTGCCTGCATGTCTTGGGAGCCCAGGCGGTAGCAGTACCAGAGGAAAAGGGAAGTGAGGGCTCCAAGGAGCAAGGTAAGGGCTGAGGAGGCCAGGGGCAGTGGCCATGGGAGCATGATAGGCAGGGAAGCTCTAGCCAAGAGGCTTGGGGCATCTTCCAGACCCCAGTTCCCCTGACCCCCCAGTTCTCCACCTGTCCCTTCCATGGCTGCTCCCTGGTTGCCCCCTGGACTGTTTCCCTTCCACATTTCCGCTCTTGATTGTCTCT
Source organism: Tarsius wallacei (assembly GCA_963574415.1). NCBI lineage: Eukaryota > Metazoa > Chordata > Mammalia > Primates > Tarsiidae > Tarsius > Tarsius wallacei. The sequence goes on along the minus strand of CAUYQG010060316.1, from coordinate 10,736 downwards.
CTCCTTCTGAGAGCTCTTCTCCACTTTGTGTCTCTCCCTTCCTTTCTGTGCCTCTGACCCTGCTTTCCCTGTGTTTCCCTCTTCTCTCCTACCTCCTCTTTCTCCGTTCCCTTTCCCCTTTCCTGTCACCCTCCCCCCCTCTTCTTTCTCCTTCCAGCAGTCTCCTCTCTCTGCTTCTCTCTCCACCCTCAGTCTCCCCCTTTCCTCTCTTTTCTCCTTCCTCCCCCTCTCCTCCCGTCTGCTCTTTCTCTCCCCCCTTTCTTCCTAGCTTCCCTGGACAGCAGTTCCTACCCTGCCTGGACCCGCAGCCCCGGGAGCCCGCAGTCTGTCTTCTTCCGTGGCGGCTTCGCTCTCTCCTTCCTCCCTCTTCTATCCTGGCCCTCGCTTCTCACTTGACTCGACCCACCGGTCCTGCCTCTTTCTCGCTCCCTCTCTCCTACCCGCTCCTTCCTTGGCTCCCACTCACCCTGACGTCACTCCTTCCCGGAGCCCTCTCAGCTTAGCTACCCCCGAACCCTCCCAGTGGCAGCAGCAATTCAGCCAGAGGATGAGGGGGAGGGGGGAGTTGTCTCTGGATTTCCCTCCCCGCCCCCTAACCCGGAAAGGGCGCCACATGGGGCGCAGGGGGCACAGTGCCAACCTCCAGTCGCCCCGCAATGCGAAAAGAAGGGGCAGGGCTTGAGGAAGGGGCGGGGCAAATCAAGGGGGCGGGGAGAACGCGCGAGCTGACGGACAGGGCTGGCGCTCCGAGACTGCGGGCAAGGACTCCGAGGCCTGTCCGGCTCTTGTCAGCCTGTCCCTGGATCAGTCGGCCTCTCTCTCCCCACGAGAGTCAACCCCTGGCGGGAGCCTGATTGATAGTAAAAACGGCTTCAGCCAATCGCCGGCCGGGCCTGCCCAGGCGGGGCCCGGAGGAGCTGTCCGCCCGCCGGTGGTGCTGAAAAGGGCGCTCCAGAGGCCTTGTAAGCGAGCCCGGGAGAGAAAAATCACAGCTGAAGCCGTCAATTAGCTGACCGAGGTCACATTATATGTAACGGGAGGGATATCTCCTCCCCAGACTCCGGCCCATCATCCCACAAACGTGGAAACTCGCCATTCTTCTGGGGAGGGGAAAGCCCATTCCACCTGAGCTTCTGTACAAGGCAAAAGGAAGTCGCATGGAGCAGAGGGGAGGGCTCTGGATGTGAACAGGGGACATGGTGGGGGGGCGTGAACCAAACCGTGCCGCCCTCGGCGCCCTGGGAAGAGGGGATTCAGATTCCAGATGTGCTGGAATGGCAGGGGCAGGGGGCCTAATTACTGCTGGGACCAGAGAGTTTCTTTTGCCTCCCCTAGGGGCCCCGGGAGTGAGGATTACGGTCCTGGCTCATATGATCCCTCCTTCCTCCATCTGCACTTCCTCCTCCTCCCTCCCCGTCAAATAAATCCCAGGCCCCTCCCTTCGTCCGTCCCCAGGATCTGACGTGGGCTCGACACCTTTCTCAGCTTCTCCCTCCCGCAGCTCCAGTGCTCAGAGCTTCGGCTCTCCCGGTTCCCCAACCCCTTCCCCTCCCCGACTAGCCCCGCTAGAGCCCAGTAGGGACCCTCCCTATCCTCGACCCCACCCTCGGTCCCATAAGCTACCTTCCTCCTCCCTAGTCTCCTAGCTTGGGGTCCAGCTAGCCCGGTGGACCCAGGCACCCGAGCAAGAGGGTAACCCAGGCTACCCGGTCCCTTCAGCCCTCTCAGCCCCACCCCCTGCAACCGGAGCCGCGCCCCCCTCTACCACAGATCCAAGAGCAGGGGACAGAGGAGACTGAGCAAAGGGGGGTGGGCTCCAGGCAACCCCTAGCCCAATTCTGCCCCTCCATAGCAAGGGGGCAGAGAAATTGTCTTCCTTTACTGACTCCTGCCAGGAAGAAAAAAAAAATTACAGGGAAAGATTAAAGGAGACGGGGGAAAGGTGGCAACCAGGTTATTTAGGAGAGGAGGCACAGAGGCGAGAAATCGGGGTGAGTCGCCATGGGGACTCCCAGCATCCAGCACCCACCGCCTCCCCAGCTGCTGTTCCTACTTCTGCTGAGCTGTCCCTGGATTCAGGGTAAGGACATGAAAGTGTGGGGGTGGGCCCAAGGAAGGCTCCCAGCGGGGTCCTCCACCTCCCCTTTCTCCTCACATCCTGGGTCTTCTGAGCTCATGGGGGAGGGGAGGAGCTCAGCTGATGGGGAAGGGGCAAGCCAGAGCTTTCTGGCTTGAAACTGAAGCCCCTTAACCTTCAATGGGGAGGAGGTGGGGGGATGAAGGAGGGGAGCTTTCAGCAGTCTCTCAGGGGTTAAATCCAGGAAGGAGGGCTGGGAAAGTTGGGGGGGGGGTGTCTGCGGAGGCGGCAGAAGCACGCAGGGTACCTGGGTGGGAGATGGAGGTGCTGGGAGAGACGCCAGGCACTGCACACACAAATGTTCTTGGACGTATGGACAAAGACAGATGAAGAGAAGCAGGGCTCAGGGCTCAGAGTACAGATATTCAGCCTCCCACTCTGACCCCCAGCCAGACTCCAGGGAAGAAGGCAGAGATTGCAGAGAGAGAGAGAGAGAGAGAGAGAGAGAGAAGACAGCCACACTGCAGAGACAGAACCCAGAGAGAAAGCCGGCTACTGCGGAAGCAAGGGCTGGGAGGTGCTGCCAGACCCTCCGCAGAGCCCCAGGGTTGGGGTGAGATTATCATTAAGGTGAAAAGAAAGGCAGCATCAATGCCCTCATCTGCTCTGCTGGCGCTGTCCAGGGTTCATAAGAGCTAAGACGCTCACTGAAGGCCCACACAGCCCGGGGATGGAGCGAGGGGGAAGTAGAAATGTAGGAGTGTGAGGGGCAGCTGGGAACCCCTTCTCTGATCTTGGCTCTTGGCCCAGCCTGGGCACACTGAGCCCCTGCAGGCCCAGCTGATGGAGGAGGTATAAAATCTCTCTGGAGAAGGAGGGATGTGGGGGAACAGAGAGGCTCACACAGCTTCACCTCCTAGGTCTGCCCCTGAAGGAAGAGGAGATACTGCCAGAGCCTGGAAGTGAGACTCCTACTGTGGCCTCCGAGGCCCTGGCAGAACTGCTCCATGGAGCCCTGCTGAGGAGAGGCCCAGAGATGGGCTATCTGCCGGGTAAGGCTCCCGAGTGGCAGGAGTGGCCTAGAGGCAGAGGGAGGGACATTGGCTCAGGAAAATGGAGAGCTGGGCTAGGGGCGAGGAGCAGGTAGAGAGACTGCAGAGGAGGCAAGACCTCTCAGGAAGCCCAGTGAAATTCAGAGGGAGACAGCAAAACAACTGGAGAAAGAGTCAAACCTGGGCATAGACAGAACAAACCAGAGCAACAGAGACAGAATGATGAAGAGACAGAAAACAAACACACAGATAGAAAAATAGATGGACATTTAGAGAACCAGAGTCAGAGAAATGGTGGGAGAGAGACGGAAAGAGAGAACAAAACAGAAAAACGAGTAGACCTAGAGTAATAAAATCAGAGTGCAATAAGAAAACTAAACAGACAAATCAAGAGTTCCAGAGAGAGCAAGACAGAGAGAGAAAGAGGTAGCCAGGAGAGAGAGCCAGATCTGAAGGAGGAGGCAGAGAGAGAAGCTCAGAGAAAACATCAGGATGGAAGGGCCTACGTGGAGATGGGGGAAGGGAAAGGCCACGCTGTGGAAACTTGGGAGGAGGTGAGGAGTTTGGGTGGGGAAGGAAAAGGCGGTGGGCCTGTACCTTGTAGGGGAGGCCTCTGGGTTCAGTGGGGAACTCCTAGTTTCTCTCAGCCCTGCTCTCCCCTTACTGCCCCTCCATGTGCTCCCCCTGTGCCCTGACTTCCCTTACACTATCCCAGGATCTGATCCAGACCCCACGCTAGCTACCCCTCCAGCCGGCCAGACTCTTGCAGCGCCCTCCCTGCCACGGGCCACTGAGCCAGGGACAGGGCCTTTGACAACAGCTGTAACCCCTAAAGGGGTCAGGGGGGCAGGCCCCACCGCGCCAGAGTTGCTGACCCCACCCCCAGGAACTACAGCCCCGCCCCCGCCTGGCCCGGCCTCCCCAGGACCGCCCCTTGGGCCTGAGGGAGGCGAGGAGGAGACCACCACCACTATCATCACTACGACTACTGTCACCACTACGGTGACCAGCCCAGGTGAGGCAATGGCAAGGGGATGGAAATAGTGTCCAGGAGCATGGATGTGGGAGAGGATTCTAGGAACAGATGGGAAAGAGGCTGCTGGGAACTGTGGAACTGTGGAAGAAAGAGCCCTAGGTACAGATGGGAGAGGATCTTCTGCTTAATAATAACAAAGACTAGCATTTATATACCCTTACCATGTACCAGGCACCATTCTACGTGTTTTAGCTATATTGTAGCTGGGGAAGAGAGTTCTGGGTACAAGTGGGAGAGGGAACACTGGGTAAAGATGGTGAGGGGAGAAGGCAAGTGAGGACGTCCAGAGTTGCTTGGCTGGGAGGGCAAGAGCACAGGGGTTCTCTCAATCCCAGCCACTTATATCTCTTTAGTTCTGTGTAATAACAACATCTCCGAGGGCGAAGGCTACGTGGAGTCTCCAGATTTGGGGAGTGCCGCCAGCCGCACCGTAGGGCTCCTGGACTGTACTTACAGCATCCATGTCTACCCTGGTTATGGCATCGAGATCCAGGTAACTGGACTTAAGCACGTGGCTATGAAACTTCCAGGTCTTTTTCTATGGTCCTGTGGGTGTGCGTAGGTTTGGCCTGGGAGCCAGAGAACATGTTTTATGACTCAGATGATCTCAATACCTCTTCTAGAGTTCCACAACTTGGTGTTTGTGCTGCTATTTACTGTGAAAAAGATGGGGGCAGGGGCTTAGGAAGCCAATCCTCTGGACTGACTTGTCCTGGTGAGTCTGTGTCTGGCTTCTCTAGGTGCAGACGCTGAACTTGTCTCAGGAGGAGGAGCTCCTGGTGCTGGCTGGTGGGGGGTCCCCAGGCCTGGCACCCCGGCTCCTGGCCAACTCCTCCATGCTGGGAGAAGGACAAGTCCTGCGGAGCCCAACCAACCGGCTGCTTCTGCACTTCCAGAGCCCACGGGTCCCAAGGGGCAGTGGCTTCAGGATCCACTATCAGGGTGAGGAGTCTGAGGGTGCTGATGGAAGGGCACAGGCCACACTGGGCACAAGGGACTCCAGGTACCATCTAAGGACAGGGCACTGAGGGGGAGCTTTTACTCTTGACTGGGACCCTGATGGGCATGACCCTCAGAGGAGACCCATGCACACTATGTCACACACTCACAGATCTGTGCACACATCCAACTGGCAATTCATCCATTCAATTCAACAAATTTTTATGGAGTGCCTACTTCACACAGGCCTTGTGTTGGCCTTAGGGAGAGGATGAGCAAGCCAGGTGTAAATCTTACTTCAAGGAACTCAGAATCTAGATAGGGAGACAAACAAGTAATCGGGAAGGTTATAGTTCAATGAGATAAGGGCTACAACAGAGGAAACACAGACAGGTGGAGCAAACATCAAAGGGACCTAAACTTCTTCCAAGGAATGTGGGGGCACCTTCTGAGAAGAGGTGATGACTAAGTTAAGACCTTAGGATGAGTTAGTCAGGGGAAGGGTGGGAGGGAGGGAGAGAAGACGGGCGGCAGATGTCTAGATGGATGAAAAAGCACACCCCAGAGAAAGAAAACACAACCCTCAGAGAAGGTGAAGTCATTCAACATGGAATATAGAATTGTCCTAGCTGTGTGATCTGGGACAAGTTACTTAACCTTTCTGTGCCTCATGGTCTCATCTAAAAAGAAAAAAGGATCATAAATACTTACGTCATGGTATCACCAGGAAGATCAAATGAGATAATGCATGTCAAGTGCTTAAAACAGTGTCTGGTACACAGTGAAAGCTCCAAACTGTCATCATTGCTATCACAGTCAAAGCACAGAAAGTGGTGGGGATGGGGAAGTGGGCTAAGAGATCAGGCTGAAAGGCAGGCTGGATTCAGATCATAGAGCCATATCAACTTCAGTGAGGAGTTCAGACTACTTCAACCTGCAGGTGACAGGGAGACATCTGAAATGTTCTAAGCAGGACATGACAGCTTCAGATTTACAACTTAGAAAGATCCTTCTAGCCAGATGTAGTGGTATGTACCTATAATCCTAGTCACTCAGGAGGCTGAGGTGGGAGGATCACTTGAGCCCAGGTATTCTGGGCTGCAGTGAGCTACGATCATGCCACTGCACTCAGTCTGGGTCAACAGAGCAAGACCCAATCTACATTTTTAAAAAAGAAACATCCTTCTGACTTCTGGAGGGACAGAAAGGGGAATGAATCTGAACACAGCTGCATTTGTGTGCCTCCACCCCAAATGACCTACACATGTGTACTTCCGTGCTTACCTGTGTGTATAAGAACCTTCCCACAGTGCCAAAGTATGTTCTAGCATACGTGTGCACAAGGTAAGGGGCCCAGCCAGTGTCCCTGTTCTAGACACTGCTGTCTACTCCAAGGTCCTTCCTCTGCTCCTCGGAAGTAGAGAACTTGTGTTGGGCCAGGGTCCCTTCACATCACCTCATGGCTTGGCCTGGCTTCATGTACCCTGCTGACCCCAGATCTGTGTGCATCTCATTCAGGACACAGCATGAATCCCTTCCTCATGTCCTCTCCAGCCCGTCCCAAGGCCTCTGCTCAGGACCTGCCCCAGGGGCTCATGGGTGTACAGTAGTGGTGCCTGTTCTTGGTGGAGCTCATGAGCAAGGACATGGACTTGGTGGTTGGAGCCTGGCTACTGGGAGCAAGAGCATGCCTTGAGGGCCCAGGGCCGAGGGCCGGACTTCAGATCTTACAAAATGGCTCCCCACTGGCTCCTTTAAGCAGCCACTTCCCTAGGGCATTGAAAATAGGACTCTTTAGGTAAGTGGAACATTTGGGGAAGCAGGGCTATTGCATAAATTGGCCTTCATTGCATGTCTTCCCTGCTTTGCAGCTGTTCTAGGTACCTCTGGGACTGAGGCCCTGCTTAAGCCCTTCCCAGCCTGCACTAACTGGAGCCTCTGGTCCAGAGTGGTCTCATTAGCTTCTCTGAAAAGCCAAAGGTTCTGTCACCCCTCACCCCAAATCCAGCAAACGTTCCCATGTGCAAAACCCTTTCACCAACCATTGTTTCATTTGCTTCTCACAGCAACCCTGGGAGTGGCTATTGTCGGTTCCATCTCTCAAAGGAAGAAAAAGACTCAAAGGTTATGTGGATTGCTCAGCCACCTGCAACTTTACTGCAGAGTCAGATATCAGATCCCTGAGTCCCTGACTCCCAGTCATTCATCAATTGAGCCTCGGGGGGTGGGGGAGGGTGATTAACATTTTCTAAGCATCTTCTCTGTGCCAGGTGCTTTGTGTGTTTATTTAATTTTTAGGCCAGTCCTCACTGATAGGAATTGGCATTGCCATTAATAGGTCAGAGGCCCCTAGACCTATTACCAGCTCAGAATCGTGTAGCTAATAAGCTAGAACTGGAACTCAGGTCTGCCCGTCTCCAAATCCAGTGCTCTTTGCGCGTCCCACATTGTCTCTTGGCTGCACTGATTGATCAACTGGGCTAGGCCTTTAGGGAACAAAATAAATAAGCCTTGGTCCAATATCATAGTGGCAAAAGACAGTGGTTGATGTGATGACAAGTTTATGCATGCAGGATTGTGTATAGGTAAGAGAACAACTAACTCTTTTGGAGAGGGGAGGGATAAGGAAGGTTTCCTGGAAGAGGTGATATTTAAGCTAACTCCTTGAAATATAAGAAGGAATGTGGAGAGGATCTAGATGGGGCAAGGACATGAGCAAAAATATGGAGGTAAGACTTTAAAGAGTCACAAAACTGTGCTGTGTAGGATATATGGGTCTCAGGTGCAGAACACTGCAGCTGGCCCCAACTGTGGAAGGGGCTGGAAGGTCAATCTAAAGCATTCAGACTTAATTCTATTGGCCTTGGATAGTCATTACAGAGGTTCATATATTTGAAACCACTGTGTTTAGAAGGTTGTTTTTGTTTCCATCTCAGTAGATTATGGACTCCCAAGGACAAGGCTTGGGTCTGGGTCCTTTTCATTTTTCTGTCTCCAAGGTCCAGCAAAGGAAATGCTTGTTGAATTTTGAAATAGAGAGAAACCATGTGTCTTAACCACTGAGTGTGGAGAGTCAGGAAAAGCAAAGCCCCAGGCAAGCTGGTATCTCCAAAGTCCTCTGGTAACCAGAACTGGCCCCTCCTAGAAGACACAGCTTTGGTGTACTTCTTTCAAGAGTTCTGTGATTTTTTTTTAAATGAATTCTGCCTAGTTCTGAAAGGTAGACAGGCAGGGTTCTGTCAGAATCAAGTTTAGAGCCCATCATTGACTAACAAGTGATTTTCTATTTATTTGTGTTATCCCATTTGCTTCCACAAGAATTTCAAAAGCATCTGGGCTTTGTGGCATGCACCTGTAGTCCCAGGTGTTTGGAGGTGGAGGTGGAAGTGTTGCTTGAGTCCAGGAGTTTGAGGTCAGCCTGGGAAACAGAGCAAGACCCCATTTCTTAAATAAAAAAAAAAAATTCCAGGAGATTTTCAAAAAGAATGCAAGCAATACAATTACATAAAATAGGAAAAACAAAAAGAGCACCAGGTAATGCTTATCAGAGGTGAAAAACTAGAACTTGGATGAACAAGACATTGTCATTAGGGTCAAGTCTTTATCTGGTTCCAAGCTTCCTGGCAGTCAGTGCAAAAAGGGAAATTATACGGTTCTTATTGCAAGAAAAGAGATGATAAACCAGTTTCTCAAGAAAAGCAAAGCTTTCCCCAGCACCTCACATTCACTGGGGGATTCATTAAGGGGGCACTGAGTATTGAGGTCTTCAATGACAAAATAGTCAAATTTCCTCAAGAATTTTCATGTGGTCATCTGGATGAAAGCTGAAGATATAATACCACCGTGCACCTCAATGGAAGAAAGACTGTGGGTGTAGAGGGAAGAAAATGCTTTGAGGCACTTAATACGTAACAGGAGCCTCGATTTCCACATCTGGAAAACGCATCACACTGTCTTTCTCTGTCTACTCAAAAGCACTGCGTGAACTCACCCTGGAAGTTGAACAAACTCTGCAAATACTATTTGTTATTATTAGGCTGGACAGGGTTCAGAGTAGATTTACCTGGGGTCACACAGCAAATGAGTACTAAGGTCCAGAGCAACTTCTTTGAGCCTCAGGTAACTCAAATATAAAATGGAGGCCAATGTGGGTAAGTTACAAAGTGTAGGGGAAACAAGGGATGTTGAAATAACATCTTCATGAGACAGTGTGCCTGTGTGAGGAGCCTATTATTCAGTGTGTACTCCACTGTAGAGCCAGTTTGTGTCCCTGGGGAGCAGGACCTTGGGAGAAGAGGAAGGCAGTGCTGGGGAACTGGCATGAGAGGGTGGCATGGGAGAATGAGTCCTCCTTCTCCCGCTCTGCCTGGTACAGCCTACCTCCTGAGCTGTGGCTTCCCTCCCCGGCCGACCCATGGGGATGTGAGTGTGACAGACCTGCACCCTGGGGGCACTGCCACCTTCCACTGTGATTCAGGCTACCAGCTGCAAGGGGAGGAGACCCTCATCTGTCTCAATGGCACTCGGCCAGCTTGGAACGGTGAAATCCCCAGCTGCATGGGTGAGTCTCTTGCCACAATACATGGGGGTTTCTGTCCTGCGAATCCCATCGGGAGGGTCCTATCTTAGGGATCTCAGTCTTTGGATCCTAAAGAGGTGTCTACCCTGAAGAGTCCCTATTCTTCTGGTGCTCTTTGTACCAACCATCCTTGGGCAGTCTCCATCTTGGGATGTCCCATTGGAGGTTTTCATTTTGGGAGTCACCACTTGGGAGGTCCCTTATTTTGGAGGGTCCTCGTCCTTAGAGGAAACCATTCTTAGGGTCCATATCTGGAGAGTCTCTGTCCTGGAGAGTCTTCATCCTGCGGGCCCCCCATCTTATGGAATCTTTATTCTGGGAATTCTCATCTTGGAGATTTTCCATCAGAAGGTTTTAATGATGGGGATTCCCATGACTCCCCATTCCAGGGTATCCACAACTGGACAGTCTTCATTTTTTTTTTTTTTTTTTGAGTTGGAGTCGCACTGTCACCCAGACTGGAGTGCAGTGGCCGCTCCCGGCCACCGCAGCCTCGACCTGCTGGGCTCCGGCGATCCTTCCACCTCAGCCTTCCAAGTAGCTGGAACTACAGGCGCGTGCTACCAGGCCTGGCTAATTTTTTGATTTATTGTAGAGACGAGGTCTCACCAAGTTGCCCAGGCGGGTCTCGAACCCGTGGGCTCAGGCAATCCACTCACCTCAGCCTCCCAAGGCGCGGGATTACAGGCTGAGCCACCGAGCCCGGCTTAGTGTTTTTATTTTATGTGAATTTCTATACTGGTGGTCTATGGTATACAGAGAGTTATAATATACTCATATTACTCTAGTAGATTTTCTCATACCTCAGCTTAATGTTGTCAAATAAATCACATGACGATGAATTTCCAGTAATACCAACATAGGACACTGCTCAATATTCCAAAGTCTAATAAAGATTTTTGCTACAGGCTAGTTGTACCTTTCCATGCCATTTTATTCTGTCTTTGTTGTCTGGTAGCATTTTAGTGTATACACTAAAGATATTAAGGTTTGGAAAGATATTAAGGTTTGGAGTAGCCGGGCTCAGTGGCTCAGCCTGTAATCCCTCGCTTG